>VZRL01000503.1:800014-1043632 GCA_013397895.1 Origma solitaria
GGCGACCCTGCCCACAGCCCCGCCTCACGCGGGCCGCCGGCCGGGCGCTGTCCCTGGCCCTGTCCCTGGCCCCGGCCCTGTCCCTGCCCCTGCCCCTGCCCCTGCCCCTGCCCCTGCCCCTGCCCCTGCCCCTGCCCCTGCCCCTGCCCTGGGCCTGGTGGCTCCGCCTCCGCCGCGGCGGATGGGCCGGCATGGGCCCGCGGCGCTGGAGCTGCTGCCGGAGCCGAGCTGCGCGGGCGTGGGTTTGTGTGTTAAAGGAACGCCGCAGCACCTGAATTGTGTCTTTGCCCTGTTCCGTGCCATAGCGTTCCTCACTTAATCTCTTCAAGTGAGTTTGGGGCGGGCACCGATCTCAAAGTGCTTACTGAATTCTTTATGCAAAGTTTTCTCCCAGAACATCAAACGACTGTTGGGTAACAGTTTTTGGTAGAAAACATTGCACTGAAATTATGGAGCCTGTCCTATGCTTTGAACATCAGTGTATTTTTTTTCAGAATAGATGTTAACAGCTGTTTTCTGAGCTTCAGTCCCAGGCTGCTGCCTTTGTATTGTGCCAAGAAGCCAATGCAGCCACCCACCCTTGCCATTTGTTTCCATGCAGTAGTAGGTATACAGAGGGAGAGGGGAGACAAAATTCTTTCTGTTGGTGGGCCTTGTTGTTTGCATTTCCTCTGGATTAAGAAAAAAAAATTACCTTGAACTTGCTGTACTGAAACATTGTGTTAAACACATGAGTACTTTGCCAAATAGTGTAATCAGCCAGGCCTGCCTGCGATGTTGTGTAACTGGGCTGAAGTCTGTAACTCTCACTTGGTGTAAAGAGAAATTACTTCCTTCGGAAAAATTATGTCCTGGTGGTACTGTTTAAAATAACCTAAACAACACAGACCTCAAAACATACTTAGATGTTTCAGAAATACGAACTAGATAACATCCTGAGGCCCCTTCCAGCTGGAATTATTCTGTGTTTCTCTGCTGCTGCTGTTTGTTTGAACAGTGTTTGGCAGGATGGAGTCCTAGTTTTTAAGTTTTCTGGGCTTTGTGCAGGACAGTGACGCAGCCTGCTGAGCTGGGGAGGTGGGGAAGGGGTGAGACACTGGCACAGGATCCAGTGGTGTGTTACAGCACGCACAGGATGTGTTACTGTCACAGTACTGAGACAACTTCAGCTCTATCACATTACAGATTACATGAAAATAGGCCCTGGTGAACTGCAGAGGCTGTTTTTAATTGTATCTAGTGATTTTTTACAAATATCACAAACATGTTTGTGCAATATCTCTTTTATATTCTTTAGTATTTTTTTACCTCGAATTGTGTAACAGTGTTAACTGTTACTTCCATTTCTTCTCCACAGGTGGAGGAGCTGAGGTACTAATATCTTGAGACCTTCAGTTTTATGCTTTCTTGACTTGCTAAACTGTAGCTCAACTCTTCAGGACTTCTAACAGTGTGAAATGTTACCAGAGTGTTAGTGCATTTTGGTACCAGAATGATGACTGCTGTAGAAGGTGAATACTAATTGGTTTAGATTAATTGCTTGTTTGGCTATCTGAAGTTAATTCCCTCAACCATTAGATCTACTTATGTCTCATATTTCTCTTTGTAAGTTTTGTCAAGAGACCAAGATGTTGCAAGGGGTTTGGGTGTGTAATTCTCATTGTTTCCAGTCATGTAGTTAGTCAGTGGAAAGGCCTTAAGGGAGAACACAGGTTATTTGATCCCATGGCTTGGTGACAGAAGATTTTTTTTTTCCTTTTACCCTACTGCTTCTACATTTAGAGTTTGGTTCTGTGCCACGGATGTCAACTCTGATATTTCTGTGATTCATCACATGCTTTCTATCTCTTAAATGTTCCTGATTTAAGCAATGGACTAATGCCCTTTTATTACTCCTCACTAGTTGTCAAGAAGAAGCAAAATTATGCTAGAGTGCATGAAGCTGTGAAAGCCGGGGATGTAGAGCAGCTCGCATCAATGATTAAAAGGGGAGCCAATATTAATGAGGTGGATGTAGTCCACCAGTTCACACCCTTGCAGTGTGCTGCCCACTCTGGAAGTCTGGAGGTAAAACATTACCTTAGTGTATAGACATAGCTGGGCTTATGTGTAGTCTGTATTTCCTTCTTTGGGGGAGGCTGAGTACAACATTTTTTGGATCAGACTGAATCAATAATCTCTGCCTGGTTTTCTCATTAAATGTATTCACCAAGAGTAGGAGTACAGGATTTTAGACTTCCATTTTTTCTTTCTGAAGCCCTGGGCAATTTTCCTAATGAACTTTGCTATATTTTACAAAATCACTGATTTTCTCTGAGCAAAATGTGCCTTATGGCTTCCCTTTCAGACTCATGACCTTCTTTTGTCTCTATTGTGTTTCCCTCTTCTCTTGAGACACCTAGAAAATCCTGTAGGATGTGTAAAATGTTTTGAAGGTGACAGAAACAGGTGAGAAGTGACATGAAAACATGTTCATTCTGCTTACCTGTGTCCCTTGCTTCATTCTCTATAGAAGTAGTCCTAATACATTTATTTTAATAAATGAAAATCTTGAATAATGATGTAGAAATCAGCAGGTGCTTGCATCAATGTTTTGAACTTCCAGAGGACTGAATTGCTGTCTTGAGCACAACATTCACCTTCTTCTTGCAGCCTTCTTGTTCATTGTTCATGGCAATCTAACCTTGAAGCAGCAAGGCCATTCATGTCCCAAAAGAACAACGTGAAATTCTTACTAAACTCAAGAATTACTAAGTGCAGTCCTGCTTCTGGAATGTAGAGACACTGTCAAGAAAATGCTAATCATCATGTCAGCCCCAAAAAGGGATTGCTTACCTACCCTTTTCTGCCTCTATAAGTTCTGCCATTTCTCATTTGACTCTCCTACTTTGCAATCAGTGTGTTAGACTTTATTGAATCATCTGTCATCTTTTTGTCATTAAGCTCCTTGGCAGAAATAGTGGAGGAACCAGAGCTGTAAGATGACCTGAAAAAAGATAATGAATCATAATAATATGTAATAAAAAGTTCTAACTGTCCCTCTAGCTGTCTTTGAATAGTTCATAAAGCTTTCCATTGCAAGCAGTGATATCTGCTGGAAAAAGGTGAATAAAACAAAACTAGGCCATGGAAGGATGAGAAGAGAGATGGGATTATATACGCCTAAGAAGCCTAATAAATTAAATGAGGCTTTAAATTTAGTACATGATATCTTTCCTGCCAGTAATTTTAGCTGGAATTCGTGTGAGCATGTTTGCATTGTTTTTACCAATGCTTTTACCCCTTGCCATGTAAATAGTCTCATAGATGAAATTTTAAATCTGGAAGAGTAAAATGAAGAACTCATATTGTAACATCGATGCTAGGATCTGAATTAGTAGGTTATTTGCACATTTTGTACCCTTGGGTGAAAACTGGAAAATATAATTTATCCATAACTTCTAATGCACAAATATCTGTTTAAGGCATGCTCGTACTTCCATAAGGAAGTATTCCAATACTGTTTTGAAATATAACTTTGATGGATAAATTCTAGTTGAAATGTGCCTCAGAGACAAGATGTGAATAGTTAAATAAAAAGCACTTTGGTTTTGTTGAGCAGTGCCTTCACTGGTTGCTCTGGCATGGAGCTGACACCACACAAGTGACAGTCAGAGGCTGGACTGCGGCTCATCTCGCAGCCATCCGAGGGCAGGATGCCTGCATGCAGGTACTGTAAATATTCACTCTCAAGCAAGAGTTAGTAGGGCATGCCTTAATTCTGGACAAATTCATTATGAAGATCAGCTGAGGGAGCTCCTAAGGGAGCTATGAGTAGCTCATCTTGATGTCTTGACATCTGGAATTAAGTCAGTCATTTTCAAACCAGAGCACTCATTTGCGCTGTCAGTGCAAACAAATCCATTTTGTGCAATACCAGGCCCCTGAGGTCAACCCAGAGTTACCCTGCTGGTTACCATAAGCCATCCTGCTAGGAAATGTTTGCTTTTTCAGCTTGTGAAATGAATTTGTGCTTTGCATTTCTTTCAGGCTCTGTTACTGAACGGAGCGGATGCAACAGCTCAGGACGACTGCGGGTGCACAGCCTCACACCTGGCTGCAGCCCACGGGCACTCCTACACCCTGCAGACCTTGCTGCGGGCAGGGGCGGTGAGATTCCTGCCTGCAGTCCTGCAAAACTCTCCCTAGCTTAAACTGAGATTTAGGGCGGTGTATTAATTACTGTGGGTGAATTTATTTCTAGGGTAAATTTCCAGTTTTAAAATTGTGATGTACATTTAGAGAAACGATAAAAAAAATAGGGAGAGTCAATAATGTGAGTAAACCACATGACACTGAGGGTGTCATTAAATGAAGATCAGGTACTGGGATGGTGGTAATTTTTTGCAGTTCTACAAATCTTCTTTAGTAAAGGAGACATAACCTTAAAAAAAGAAAATCCAGATGCATATTTAAGGAATAATGACCAGTGCAGGTCATTATGATGATAAAAACAAGTCTAAAAATGCACCTTTTATAGTTGTATTAAGTAAAAGCAAGAACCAGTGGAAAGTACCTGTCTTGGAACGGGAACTGCATATAGTGCATATAACTTTGAAAACATTATTTGGTTTGATTTAAATAATTTAACACAATGAACAGCTCATTCCCATATATAAAATTTGTCTTGTGTCTAAGATTCAGAAGTGAATGGGTTTCCCTGCTGCTTTCATTTTAGGATGTAAATGTTTCGGACAGGAATGACTGGAAACCTGTTCATTATGCTGCTTTTCATGGTCGCTTGGGGTGTTTGCAGCTTCTTGTTCGATGGGGAGCATGTGTAGATGATGTAGATAACAATGGAAACCTTCCAGGTATGTCAGGATAAATCATATGTTTTTAAACCTTTGGTTTACAGTTGTTGTGAAATGTGATAATTGAGCAAATTGTAAGTAGTGCACAGCAGCAGCATTTGCTGTTTGATTACATGCATCAACATCTATAGTCCATTTTTCTAATGATGGGAGGATTTATAAAATCCACAGTATTACTCTGTTGGTATTCCATTCACCTCCTGCTGCTGCTAGCAAGGATGAAAGCTTGTGAGTGCTGGGATGGGGAGCAGGCTGAGCCTGGCTGGGAGCACGTGAGCAGCATCTCCTGTGTGTGAGTTGGAGCTCCTGTGCCAGTGGAGGTCACAGGAGAAGGGTAGGTGGAGGGGGAGGCAGTTTCAGCTGCTATGTGCTACTTTTTGAATTTGCGCCAGTGTTATGAGGTTCTGGTATCCTACTGTTTCTTAACTGATTTTGTAAAACACTTGTTCTCATTTTCCTGTGATTTCTTCATCTTGATTTCTGGAGCACTGGTTTGCCTAGATTATCTGTGATTTCATAATTATTAGTGTATTCACTTTAGAACAAAAATTTGGCAGTGGTCGTTCCCTGCTTTTTGTATTTTCTCCAGCGACCCTCTCCCTACCATGCCACTGCCTCAATATCCTCTGTAAGATTAATGGTATTTGTTCCTGTCTTGGATTCTCCTTGCATCCTCTCACTTTTAGCATTTTCCTTCTTATGGTTTGTCACATTATTTGTTCCAAAGAGCATATTTTTTTCCTCTATAGCTTGTATAAGCTTGTATATATCTGTTTAAATCCCTTCTTAAAATCTTTTACCCTCTATTAAGGTCTACTTACCTAGGAAATGGATAGCTATGCTCTGTGTTGCAAACCTGGGTCTTGTTAAAGGATGTGAGGCTCCTGCATCCCAGCAGGAGATCCTTGCAATAAGGGGTCATGTAGGCACCCTGGTGGCAGCATGGAAGGCAGCTTTATTTGCTTTTGGGAACACTTCCCTGATAACAGACTTCTGTGGAGAGAGAGCAGATGCCAGCAAAGTTCTACTTAAATGCTCTGTAGAAAATGGTTAGTATAAAGCTGTTTTTATTGTATTTTGACATCTATAGAAGCTTGGTCTTCCAGCCTTTGTTCTATTTCATTTGATCATATTCCAAAGGAAAGAGAATATTTTGGAATATGGCTACTAAAAGATTAGTAGAAGTGCTGTGCAAACCAGCTTGTCGTCCGCTTGTGTAACAGAAGTGAACTTAAATTATTTTTACATACTTCAGCTTCCAGATTAGCTGAACAGTGCTATAATTTTTCCTAAGAGAATACTGGAAGAAATTTTCTGAGGTTGCAGTGCCAGGCACTTAAAAACTGGCTGCATCTTTTGCATATGTGTGTTGCAGCAAGGGATCTAACTACCTTTGCTAACTTGCATGCTAATTTTTTGCAAGAAAAAAATTTTGCGGCTCATTCAATGTACCGAATGGGCTGTGCTTATTCATTTAACATTTCAATTAGTTTTGTCTCTGTATTCATACATGCTTTTATTGCTCACGAGTCAAACCTATTCTAAATATTTTTCATAGAAACTATTTTTTGACTTTGAGACGAGTGAATAGCATTAGTCTGATTTTATAAAAGACAAGATGAAATGCAGAGAAGTTGGGATACCAACACCAATTACCCACTGCCTATTTATGCCTGAGACAAGGTTTTGCAGTTTTGGCACTCAACTGCACATTTTTATGTTACAGTGTTAACATCACAGTACCCTCTGAGTTTAGTTTCCCATCGGAGGTATCATTATCTTGCTGTAAAACCAATATCCATAACCTTTAAGAGCAATTATGCTCTGGAAAGCTGTGGGTGGTTTGCTATAGAAAACTTGTGTGTGCCAAAAATGAAGTGACATAGGGTTTTTTGGGTCCTGGGTACATTGTTTGTTGATTATGAAGATAGCAAGATTCTTACCTGGAGACAAACTAATCCTTTTGCATCTAGAACATCAGCCAGCTTTTACAGAGCACTTTGTGGAGCGATAGCACATAACAACAACAACAACAACAATAATAACAACAACAACAATAACAATAACAGTAATAGGCAAGTTCTTCCAGTTAATGGGACTAGAGAATATTACTCATGTCAAAGTAATCAGCATGTGTTTGGTACCTCTTATTTTGTCATAGGCCCAGCACTGTAGTTGTATTAAATAAGTAAACCTCTGCATAGACTAAAGGTCACGTGAGGAATGTACCTTCAAATATTTTGTCCAGTGAAGTGCCTATCACTGTTCTCATTTTGTGTAAGGGTGTGATGTGACTTGTTTGTGGTGGCACAGTAGAACCTAAAGCAGAAATGGCCTTAGCTCCTAATCAAAGACATTGCTTGCTGTCCCCCTGTAAGGAGTATCCATGGGATAGTGAGGCCAGGCTGCTGAAGGCAGAGATCCATGTTCATGGGGGAGGTGAGGCCCCAGCAGTGCACCCTCTGAGCTAGGGCTCAGTGCTCTGTTGGGAGTCTGTTTTGTCTCCTGCAGTCAGCTCTGCCAGGGAATCACCTTTGCAGATCCTGTCCTTGACAGCTTTACCTCCTTTGCCTAGAGCTGAACTCTGTCCTAGGTGGGAGCTGCACATCCCCAGTTCAGCTGATGCTGCTCTTCCCCTTGTGCAGTGTTAGATGGCTCACGTGCTGGTAGATGACCCAGATCTAACCAGTGGTGGGCAGCAGGGCCCTGCTCTAACACCCTTTGTTTCACCTTGTGCTCTAGCCCATCTGGCAGCAGTGGAAGGACACTTGCATTGCTTTAAGTTCTTGGTCGGGAAAATGGCCAGTGTTATGCGCACACTGAAAGCCAGGAATGACCATGGAGAGACTCCAAGGGACTTGGCTGAACAGTTCTATAAAGATAACATTCTGCAATATATTGATGATGTGGAAAAGGAGGGGGAGCATCCAGAGACACAGGAACGTGAGTATGGATCAAGATACAGTTAAAACAGCATTATGTATAATTCTGTAGAAATACCTGAAGGTGTACTTGTTATTTCAGGTCTGTGAAATAAATCTCTTTACTGTATGAGATGCCTGTAGCCATAACCATGGCATGTTTAGTCAAGTATGTGGTAAGCACTGCTTGTTACACAGCTGTATTTTAGCTGATTAAGGTGCCTTAACCTTACTGACTCTCTAATGTCCGTACCTAAGTTGCTAGGAGAGAGGCGAGCCATGAGACACAAATACCAGCATTTAGTAGAACTACTGGCATCTGTGTGGAAACATGTGCATTTCATTTTCAGTTTTAGCTTTCCCAGCTCATGATGCTGCTTTCAAAGGCAACTTGTTAGTGCTTAGAAGACTAGTAAGAAGTGGCGTAATCAATATTAATGAGCGGGATGATAAGGGATCCACTCTCCTGCACAAAGGTCAGTAAATATGATCTGTGTTTCAGCTTGTTACTGTTTGTTGATAATTTATTTACTTTGTTTTTCAAGTGGCTGCTTATCAGATAAACTTAATGAAAAACAACATCTCATTTCTTGAGGGCTTGGAAAAGCAACCCCAAAACCCATATTTTGTAATGTATGTGTGCATGGTTGTCACTTTAAAAACAATATAACCAAGCTCAAGTCAAGAAAAAAGAGCTTACAATAAAGAGAAATCAGCATCTAAACTGAAAACTAAATAGCTCTGACATCTGTTTACTTACTGTTTGTATATCAAAATCATGTCAGCTTTGTTGGAATTAGTCCTGATTTTCAGTGATGGAGAAAGAGATCAGGCCCATGAATTCCAGCTCTGAGTGATAAGCAAAGCTGTATTGTAGCTATAAAATGTTTTAATTTTCACTTAATTTAATGTAACTAAATAGTTTGGGTTTGTTTTTTTTTAAATCAGGCAAGATATGGCTTTTAGAAACATCTGGCTGGTTAGGTATAAGAATGATCTGTATTGTGGCCTGGGCCTTTATTTACTGAACGTATCAGTACTGTGGGAATATGTTGTAAAAACCACAACAAAGTCATTTGGTAGGATGCTGTGAAGAAAGGTTAACCTCTGGTTGACACCGTGACATGTAGTGGACTGTTAGAACTACAGAAAAAACGGTCTTCTTGTGTTTGGGGGTTTCACAGCATTGTCTGAAAGAAGAAACAGAAGAAGAAAGAAAGAAAGAGGGAGTAATTTTTGTAATATGCTTTTAACACATTTCGCACATTTTTTTTGACTAGATATAAGTGGTAGAATTTTTTAAAACATAATTGAAGTTCTCATTAAAATAACTGATATGTAATGATTTTTAAATCCCACTTCCTTTTCTTGGAATGATGCTGACCTATGGTTGTTTCATCCCCAGTGTTTACATGCTGATGTTGTAATTTAATTTCATTATCTCAGTAAGAAAACAAATATAACAAATATCCAAAAGGGATTGCTGTCAAGATATGGATTTATTCTTCCATGAGAGAAACAGCACTCAGTTTCAGCTGTATTGCCAAACACCATCTTCCATAATTGCGCCACTGTTCATGGCACCACGTGGTGGAAGCAGTGGCCATGCCAGATCGTATGTGTAGGGTTATGTTGGGATGCTACTGCCTTGAGTGTCTGCCTCAAGAAATGATGTGCCTTTAATTCCAGCACAAGGCCCTGCTTCTCTCTTCTGAGACAGCAGATGCCCCGCAGATTGGGGCAACCAGCTGTGTCTGACACCTGGGAGCCCAAAGCCAGAGAGAGGTGGCAGCACTTTGCTGCCAAGGTGTGATATACAGGCCTTTCCTTCTAAGGCAGCAGTTATCTGTGTGTCTTGTGCTCAGCACATGAGACTGGGCAAGTTAAATTGAACTTTTGTTCAGGAAGAGCTGCCAGTACATTTCTAGAACTAGAAAGGGTCACCAAACCACACTGCGTGATCTTCCCCAAAACTGTGTGTACCCAAGCGATGTGAGCATCTTGACACACAGGCTTCTCTTGAAATAGTATTTCCCTTGTGGTGTCTTAGTGAACCCAGTCTCTGGCATGTCAAATAATGGCAAGAGGAAGACATTTTAGGTTTGAAACACTTCAGTTGTATGTAACTGACTTGTCTGCACCTTTTTTCCCTTAGCTGCTGAACAGGGGCATATCCATTGCTTACAGTGGTTGGTTGAAATGGGAGCTGACTGTGACATTACAAATGATGCTGGAGAGACGCCAAAGGATGTAGCCAAGAGGTAGCAGTACATATCCTGTAGCTCTGACACTTCCTTATTTAATACTTGTATATCAATTATCATGTCAACTTTGTTGGAATTAATCCTAAGTTTTGATGATGGAGAAAGAACAGATCAGGGCCATGAATTCCAGCTCTAAGTGATAAAGAAAGCTGTACTGTAGCTATAATACTGTAGCTATAAAAGGTTTTAATTTTCACTAAATTTAATTTTCTTTTTAGCGAGGTCAGACATAAAAGAGGAAAACTAGCTCATTTGCCAAAGGATAGTTGTGAGCCAGTATGCTCACAGTTTGCTGTACAAAGTAAATGAGAAGTAGCAGAGGCCAGCTGATTTTTGCATGAATAAAAATAATGCAGTTTCTAATGAGATTCAATTAAGAAATCCTGCAAAAGAAAAAGATGCCTCTGATGTAGGAACCATTGCCATAAGATTCCACTCAGGCAGAGCTCTTGTCATAAGAATACTACAAAAAGTAGATAGATAGTTGCTCAGTGTGTGTACCAGTGCTTCCTTTAATCCTGAAACCCCTCTGATAAATGGGAACATGGACAGTTTCAGAGAGTTTCTACCACGTGTTTTTCCAGATTTTAACTGTTCTCTCTGCAGATTTGCACATCTGGCAGCTGTGGCACTTTTGACACCAAGAACTGGAGACAACTCTAGTGACGAAGACCTAGATGCAAACAACATAAAGTTTTTTGAAAAACATGGTGTGGAAGGGAGTACAGATACCAAAGACGATTTAACTCTGGATAAAGCAGAGAAAAAGAATGCACGCAGTAAGCACTCTATTTCCATCATTCCATGTTTGAAGAAGTTGGTAATAAGACATTATAATGCTAACTAGGACAGTTCCTGCCAGCTGCTTTGATCTTTTTGTTGTAAGATGGGATAGTGGACAGGATATCTGCAATACTGAGCATTCAAACAAATTGTGGAAAATTAGAAAGCAAGCAGAGGGCAATCAGATCATAATTGTTACACCATTTTAATCCATGTTGGTGCAACAGTGTTGGATTCTGACTTGTTTTTGAGATCTCCTTACTGTGTGGGTGTCAGGTGTAGCTCAGTGTTTGCTGAGCAGTGGGATTTCTGCTCTTGTGTTTGTGAGACTATTTTCCTGACTATTGGATTACAGCATTACCGTCTTCTCCATGCATTTTACCTACCTGGAGAACTCTGTCTTACAGTAAGGGCCTATCACAAGATTAAAGAACTTCAGCGACTTCTGGAAATTGCCTACAGCAACTACAGACAGCTGGGAGGAATAACTGAAGAGGAGAGGAAGAAGAAAAGAGAAGAAAGGAAACTTGAGAAGTAAGGTCATTTTGCCCTGCTAATGTTTAACTCTGTGCGACCCATTTAAAATCCTCCTTTAAAGGTGACTTACACTCAAATTTGCTTTGGCCATTCTGTCTTTTCCACTTACCAACTTCAACCAGGACAAAAAGAAATGGACTGCAGCAATTTTCCTGGCCATTTCTAGACTTCTGCCACAAGGATTAGACCCACAACACAAGTGCTTGATAGGTCCATGGTTCTTGTGCAAGTCCATCTGTTTGGCCTTCTGGTTTTTCTGCAGATGTGTGCAGTAGGTCTGATGAGTTCTGGCTGTTTTGTTTCTACTGAGGATGCCAAAGACATGTATGTCCTTTAATACATCTGAAAAAATGCAATAGTCTTAGCATGGCTTGGATGGAAGTGCATATACGGCAGAGATTATTCAGTGACCTGCTAACATTTCTGTTCACTGGCAATGTATTTCCATGCTCAGGAAAGCATTAACTTGTATCCAGACTACAGGAAAAAACCTATCAGCAAGTCTGTCCTTGCATGTGAAGCATTGTTCATAATATCTAATTCTCGGTGTCTCCATTAAATCAAATGATTCTGTGAGATTGGTCAGGTGATTTGTCTACATTTCAAAGAACAGTCTATTAAAGATTTAGAGATTAAACAATAGTGCAGCATCCAAAGACAGGCATGTCTCCACCTCTGCCAGTCAAAGATTTGGCTGACTCTGCTCTCAGTGTCTGTAGATAACCACCTCCGTAATGTGTTTGGGCCACCCCAAACTTCTGTCTGTGGTTGGTCACTGAGAGGAGGCTGTCTGGGGGGCTTTTATGCTATCATGAACACAGCAGACTTACCAGTCTGTGTGGACCTGGAACAGGTAATAGGTATCACAGACTGCAATTAAGCACTTTGTTTTACAGCCATATCTGACCTAGAAGATTGAGGTCAGGATTTCTTTTGGTTTCAGGTCACCCTTTGACTCAGCTTATGCTGGAAATCCATCTTCCTTAACTTTTTATGTCTATTACAGGTAACAGACACCTGCGTCTGAGTTAGTTACCTTGAGCTCCTTTTTCAGCTTCTTGGAGAGGTGTAGGCACTTCCCGGGCATAACTAAATATGTACTTCAGGATGAGATTCATCACTTCTAGGAGTGTCCTGGTTTTAAAGGAAGAGGGTGACCAGCTCAGGTGTTGGTGCCTACATTGAAAGGTCAGAGCAATCTGGTTTTAATGATGGAAAAGTCACTGTTAACTAATGACAGACATGAAAGTTAATTTTGGATAGAGCAGCTGCTCAAAAACTAGCAGTGCCTATTAGAAGGCTCTGGTGGGGCACTTTAAGGGGTATTCCTTTTCTATGGGATGTGTGGCTAAACTAGAAAAATTGTGAGGCTCTCTGAATGGTCTCTCACCTGTGAAGGCTAGAAAGCATCTCTAGCCCCAAACTATCCTCTCGAAAAGGAAGTAGGACTTCTCAGCATACCTACCTACCCTTCTCAGGGTACCTCTCTGTGGATAAACCCCAAGGTGCTTGTATCATAGGCCAGAAAACCTCATTGTTGATAAAATACTTAATGACAACACCATTTTGCTAGATGAAAAGCAGGAGTTGGCACTTGGGAAGGCCACTGTAGCAGATTTTGATAATTTGTGCTTTAGTCCAGGTTTTTTGGCTCCAAGAGGCCTGATGTGAACCACTTCACAGTCCTGCAACTAGGGTTCATCGCAGGAAATTGCCACCATGAGTGTGCCACACAGTTTTGGAGCTGTGCCTCTTTAACTGTAAGCATGGAAGAAGTCAACTGTCCCCTGAACACTGAGCACAAGCCATTCTTGCAGTGTCAGTAAGGCCGATTGGTTATTCAAAGGAATTCTTCACTCCAGAAAACAGGGAAACATGGCTGGTCTTGCTGAGAGCTTTCCTTCTGAGCTGTTTGAATGCACAGGACAGGTATCTTCCCTTTCCTTTTACTGATCTTCCATCTTTGTAGCTATGATAATTCATCCTGATATAGGAAAGAGGAAGCTCAACTCCAGAGAGACTCAGTTTATATGTGTATTATGTCTGAGCTAAACAGATCCAGGAATCTAAAGTAATTTAGGAACAGTTGAGGGTGCGACCAATGAGATGTTGTGCAAATGTGTATAAGCCAGTCATGCAAGCTGTCTTCTGAGTGTTCCTCATCCGTGCCTAAGCCAATCAGTAGGTAGGATGTAGAAGCACCAGATGTGAATGAAAAGGCTGCTCCTGACCTTTCCAGACTACTGGCTTTGTGCTTTTTCTGTGTTTCGTAATGACTTCGTTGCTGCTTGGGTGCTTGTCCCTCCCCCGCAGCTGGAGCTTGACCCGGTCACAGGCACGGAGCCCGGGCTCGGTGTGTGGGCAGGCGGCTCCACCTCGTGGTCACGCTGCGCTGAGCACCGCTGGCAGCCGAGAAGGGAAAGCTGTTCTTCAGAGCTGTCACCAAGGCTCCGGAGCCTGAGCACAGCTGGCGTGAGGCGTGCTGTGCCGCTTTCTGCGTGACTGGCCGGTTCCCTGGCTAAGGCACAGCACCGCGTGGAGTAGCCAGGGCAGGTTTGGATGTACTTTACGCTCTGCTTGTCTCGTTTGCTTCTGGCAGGGCTGTGAGGGAGCTGGAGGCGCAGCTGGAATACGAGCGAGTCAGGCGGGAGAAGCTGGAGAGCCAGCTGGATGATTACCGCGCTGAGATAAGCCAGCTCAGAGAGAGCCGGGGGAAAACCCGCACCCCCTCTGCTGCCTCTGTGGTGAGTGCCACTCCAACTCCCCTGGGCATGGGACAGAGGCTACTGCCTGCTGCTTGGGCATGTTTGTTTCCTCTGAGATTCCCAGGTCCAGTACTAGGAAATACTGGAGAAAATGTGCTACAGCTTTCAGCTTGGGACACTGAGGTGAGCAGGAGCCTTTGTCTGTCCCTGACAGTGTCTCTGCTGTGAAAGGGTATCAGTTTCTTTTTGTACTCTGTCAGAGAAGCACTGATATTTCATAGTACTAAAAGGAGTGGGCTGATCCCTGAGTACTTCCACACTGCATGTTCAGTGACTGGCAGTTCCCCTGGCTGGTACCTGTTGCGTGAGACTGGACTGGTGCATCAGGAGAAGTGCTGTCACCACCTAAAGGGTTACCTAGCCTGCACGGGTGTAGAGATCTCAACCATGGGTCACCAGAGTGGGACAAATTTAGTAACAGGGTCTCAATCCATGTTAGAGCTTGGAGTCAATCAGGCATACTGAATGAGAGTCCAACATCTCACAGAAAGTTCATGCAGAGAATTCAGTCTGTTTGGGAAAGGACAAGTACATGCAGCACTGGAAGTACTCAGAGAGGTTCCATTTGGAATTAAAAATTAACCTCTTTATATGATAGAGACATAAGAGGGAAGAGGACACCACCACTCAAGCAGTCAATAGATGCTGGTGTTTCTAATTTTTTACTTTTCACCTGTACAGGCAATAGATGATGAGGCTTCTGTTCTTTCAGACCATTTTTTATTTCCCAGACTATCCCACCTTTTCAGTCAGTCAATTGGCTGTGCAGTCCATTGTTTTTGTGCTTGGTGGTATCTGAGTACGGCTCTGAACACTAGATGCCACAGCTGTACTTCAGAGAGGCCAGCTGCACTTTTCAAGGATGCTTCTGCTTCTCAGCCTCACAATTCCCAGGCTGGCAAGCATTCGTCAGGATTTTTAATCAGGCAGGTTTTTTCTGTTAATTTTCCCCATCTAGCCAAGCTGCCTTTCTGGCTGTTCACATCAGGCATCAACCTGAGGTATCAGTCCCCATGCCATTTGTAGTAGTAGTGTTTTTTTACTCAGAGCAGCCTGAAAAATCTAGTTGGGCTTTAGGCTTAGTGGCTGGGACTGGAGTCAACTACTGAGGCATGTCTGTTTTCAAGAGCTGCTCTGAGTGACTGCTACAGCCAAGGGGCCTTCAACTCTCACACTGCTGCGCTGCCATCCCACACCATGTGCTCTGCCCTCAGCTTCAGTCTGAACACAGTATTCTGTGTTCCTCCCAGCCAGACTTTTTAAATACTTTCAGTGGTTGCTGTTTAATGGCTGCAGTATTCTTTGTTTCAGGAAGCTGAGACAATGACCAAGTCTTGCAAAGACAGTAAGAAAACAAAGAACCAGCCAGCCTGCAGCCCGGGAGGAATGTTCGTGATACCACGCTCAAAGGAGCAGCAGCAGACTGTGGAGGTATAAAAGCAGTATTCCAGATAATGCAAAGTGTTTGCACATCCTAGCTCCACTGATGAGTTGTGGTTCTCTGCCTTTCACCTGAACTATGTTCTAAGTTCTCCAGTTCTCTGGCATAACAATAGGAAAAGTCACAGGCCCTCATAGGTCTGAGAAAAGCATCTCCATTCACTGGTCTATTTTGTACTACTACCTTAGGATGGAAAAGTGCACATTACCTCCCAGAATATTCAGTGTGGAAGCTGAGTAGTGTCCGGGAGAATTACTTCTCAGCTGCAGGGAGGTGCCAGGGCCCTTGATTTTCATCTTTAGTCATTCCTAAAGGCAGAAAGCAGCTCCTTTGTGAGGTGCCAGATGACCTGTAGCAGCAGGTCCCTAACTCAGGGCTGAAGCCTTTACTAGGTTATGGGGCAGCTTGTGGTTAGAAACAGCAACCCTGACCTCTTCACACCTAAAAATCATTTAATGGCTACACATATGAAAGCTTTTCTCTCATCTGTGTACTATCATGAAATTATTTTCCCTCTGGAACCCTCATTTTGAGACTTAATTATTTTAGGGCTGAAGTCCTGATGTGTCCTCTCCTTAGTAACAAAGACAACTCAATCTCAGAGAATTTCAAAGGTATTGAAAATAACAATACATGTTTTTGTGTGCACAGTGAAGGAAAGGCACACTGGTGGCTAACAGCATAAGCCTTGTATCAAGAGCCCAGTTCAGAGTGTGTGAAATGATGGTGGTGAGAAGCTGCAGGCAGCTGAGCTTTTGCCTGCATCACCATTGGTGCTAAACTTTCTCATAGGAACTCTCAGATAGCCAGACAGCAAATATAAGAAATTAGTTTTATTTTCTTGAATGAAGATGATAAATAATTTAATGCAGAAAATATAAGAATTTGCAGAATACCAGCAAGTTCAACTGTAAACAGAATAAAACAGCAATAAAAAAAACTGCCACTAGTCAGTACTACATAGTCCTTAGCCCATAAAAGGCCTATTCTTACTTCAAAGTTAATCCAGAAAGAAATTTAAAAATTGTTATTTTACTAAAAGAATCAAACCAAACATGCACATTTGTATTCAACAAGATGGAACTGCTTCAGTTTTGGAAGACATCCAACTATATTGCAACTCTGCAACAAGAGTTGCCAAGTCCTTGCAGAAGGCAGAGTGGTCAGGAGGGTCAGTGTGTCCCACAGGATTGCAGAACAGTCTGGAGGAGTGTCCTCCCATCTGGAGATGGGAGTAGGATCACCACCACCACCAGCACACTGGCACCACTAAGATGCTGAGTATTTTCCATGTTAAAGGCCAGATGCTATGCCCAGAAAATAAGTGCAGGCTTCTTGGAAATACTCTGCGCTACTTGACGGGAGGAAGTTAAGAGCACTTATCTGCCCCAGGGCTGTACACAGTTGCTGAGAGTGGAAGCATTTCCCCTTGGAAAGGCAAAGACAGAGAAGTTCTCCCATTCTGCTGACATCTGGGCTTATGGAAATTGCAAGAGATACTAAAGAAAATAAGTGTATGGAGACATTTTTGTCATACATGAGATATTAAATTTAGGTAAACCAGTTTTAAAGAAAAACTGAAGGTTCTTTAGTACTTGGAGTGTGTTTTTATATATGTAGCAAAGGGCCAGTCTTCAGTTCATCAAAAAAGTGAGGAACAGACTGAAGAGAAAATCCAGAAGCTATGTTTAAGAATAATTTACTTGGATCAGATTAGATATGTTGGAGTCTGGTATTAGCATCCTCATACTAGGAACTGTAATTTGGGAATTGTATTTCCATTTCAAGGGCATATGAAATGTTTAATATTTCCATTTTGAAAGGAGCTGAGAGTGAGAATTTTCCAAAGAGAAAACAAATTTACTTCTAAAAACTATTAGGAAACACTTTCTGGTATAGTATAAGAAATACTTTGAAATAAGCACAGTATTGAATAGGAGGCAATGAAACATTACTATCTGGCTACTTCACCCCAATTATTTTGATCTTTAGTATTTCATATTCAGAAAACATTTTTATTATACAGTAAGAATATCAAAACAAAAAGGTACCAAGGTTATCTACAGCGCAAACATGATCATCAAAGTGGTTGCCTGGGTGGCCTTTTCTGTCTGTATTCAGTGCAGTCATTCCATGTAGATCTATTTCCAGAACCTGTAAAATCCCAGTGCTATTGCTAGGCAAGTGAACACTGAAGCTGTTAAAAAAAAAACCAGCGAAGAAAGGAGCTAATTAGCTGAATGCTATTGTACCACTTTATCCATAGAGTAAATTAGCTGCAAACATGGAAGAACGGTAACGTCTCTAGAGCAGAGCCTCTTAAACCTCCCAGACTGCTGCAGGTGCAACAGAACAATTCCAGAGGCCAATGCCTAGTCTCAGATGCCACAGCCACAATGCTGAGATGGGAGGCCCAGTGCAGCAGCCTCAGGAACCACATCTTCAGGGATGCATCCCAACAGCTATGCTGGCTATTAGCCTATGCTGGCTCCAGGGGCTTTTAGTACTGTCACCCAGTTACTGGAAACTGCATTGCAGGAGAGGTGGCTGTACCAGGGCTCCCATTAGACATTGCAGGTTTCCCATGGAACCAAAATGAAAATGACCTTGACAATGAACTCTCATATATGTCTCTGACACATTGGAAGGGTATCTGGGCAGCACTCTTGAAGCTGGGAGTGTTGTCCTTTGGATTTGTTATTGCTGCTGCTTGAATTAGTGTTAGAATAAAGCTAATTACATTTCCCTTTGAACTTATTCTCACTTCTGGATATAATGCAGTACTCTCTTTTTTGTCCAGCTTCTACACAATAAAAACTTCACTGGTTATGTATATATTGAAAAGACAAATCTCAAATCAGACTGAAAAGTTGTTCTGCTTGCCAGGGGAGAGTACATGTTCTGCCACACTGAAATTGCGTGTCTGGGAAGACTGAATGGGAGGCAGAACTGGTCATTCTCAGACCAGTCCTGAATCACAGCAACCCTTCAGGGTAACATAAATGACCTCAGCAAAACTTCTGTAGCAACTCCATCACATCAATGGCTACTGCACCAAGCAGAGGTACTGTCAAACTGGATAAGGTATTTAGGCATCTAATTTTTTTAAACCATGTCCACACGTGTCCTAATCCCAGTTCTGGGCACAATCCTAGTTGTACTGTGGCATGCTCCCACCTTTTCTGTGTTCTCTGTCATATTTCTTTCAGCTGGAGAGGGGAAGGAATATCTCCTCCACCCAGTTCCAGTTGTCTACTCCTACAGCTGACCTGTTTTAGCATATACTCCTGAGCAGAATTTTATACATCCACAATACAGTACTGGTACTTACCTCCTTGCCTATCACATACCTGCCAAATAGCGAATGGTATCAAGTTTATTCGATTCCATGAGCGTTTTTAAAGAAGCTATTTCAGTGTCAATTTTATTACTGATTTCTGAGATAATGCTGTTGGTATTTGAATCCTGAAATATTAAAAGACAGTATATATTTGACAATGGTCTCTAGCCCTTCAACTTTCCAAGGGTGAACTAAAATACCATGCTACTAGAAACAAGAAACAAATTTCCACCCTATCACTGCTAAGAGACATTAGAAGACACAGAACACTGCTTCATACAATCCAGGAAGAACACTGAAGGGATAGACACAAAGAAAGAGAAAACTCCAATGATCACAGAATCACAGACTGGCTTGGATTGGAAGGGACCTTAAAGACCATCTAGTTCCAATGCCCCTGCCATGGGCAGGGACACCTTCCACTAAACCAGGTTACTCAGAGCCCCATCCAGTCTGGCCTTGAACACTTCCATGGATGGGGAGTCCACAGCCTCTCTGGGCAATTTGTGCCAGTGCCTCACCACCCTCATGACACAGACTTTTGTCTCTGATGTGCCAGTGCCTCCTAATTCTACAACACGTAGAACAGTACTGTTGCACTTTTAAAAAACAAAGGTTTAAGCATTCACAAGGCATATCCCAAAATGGAAGGATATGCTCAAGATGGGACGTTGCCCCTATTCAACCTCTTACACTTCAGTGGCCTCTAGAAGCTTTGAGGACTTCCAGTCCTTGAATTGCTTGGCTGTAGGCACCTGCACCATCCCTGTGGTACAGCTCATCAGTTAACACTGGGAAAAGGGCAGTGAGATAGCTCACATCCCACCTGTGCCAGCCTGTGACAAGGCACCTGGGAAGCAAGGGACAAGGCTTGCATGCCTCCCTCTGCTGACTGGAACTCAGTGTGAATCCCACAGCCAAGAAACATCTATAACAGCCCTGAATTATACAGCCTGGCCTTTTGCTTTACCATAGCCAAAAACATACCAGCTTTCACTGAAGTTTGGGGTTTACATTAACATGCTATGTGTAAGTGTATCCTGTTGTGTTCAATACTTACTTTTTTATGAAACTCTGTAGTTGCTTCCATCAGTTTCCTCTCCTGATCTGTAAACTGTGGATAAAAGATAAATCACAACTGAAGCAAACAGAAACACAACACAGAGCTAATAAGGGCATCTTCACAGACCAGCTTACCATATCTGTCACTCTGCTCCTTTCCAGGTTTACGTCTAGCTTGCTGTCAGCTCGGATTTTACCGGTTTCAGTCTTGAAAACAAATTAAGATTATGAAAATAGCTATTTATTCTCCCTAATGGGAGTGTGTAGGTACTTGCTGTTTACTTACCATTAACTGCTGTTTAACTTGATCTAATTCAATTTTCATTTTCTAAGTGCAGAGGAGAAAAAAAAGATTTTTACAAATTCAGGAAACAACCAAATTAATCAGTCATGTAAGTGTTACCATTGCATCCATGCAATTATTCTTCCCTCATTTTTCCTCCCAATGGGGCAATTTGTTCTTGATTAAACATGCTAACTAATGTGTTCAAATGTACAGCCATATACAATCTGCTGGGAATTTTGCTCAAAATTAAGGGATTATTTTGTAACAATGATGATCTTGTTATTCTGAGACTAAAGACAGCAGAAAAATACCAAAATGCCATCAAGTAACACTGAAAGGTGTCTCAATCATGGAATTAATTAAATTGTTGCAAAGGAATGGCTGACTCCTCTCCCTGCACTATATGGTTAATAGCCAGACGCTACCAGTTGTCCTTATATAAAATTACAGAAGATGAAAAGAATGTGCACATCTTAGAATACTTTACAGAAGATCTGAGCAGGTCTTAGCGTGTACAATATATTTTTATGTGATCTCTCAAGTTGTAATATACAGACTCTTCAATTCTGACAGAAGTATCCAGAATTACATTTACATTCATATTTTGTTCCACAAAAATGTACAAGTAAAAGGCAACAAATACTGCAACTAAACTGCTTAAGGAAAATATGTATTAGTACCTCATTCTCTGCTCTCAGGTTTGCAAATTCACTTTTCTCCAGGATGACCATATCTTTTCGAATGGAGTCCAAATGTGCCATTATCTGCTGTAAAGTTATTTCCTGTGAAACAAGAAAACATGCCATCAATTAAGTTGCACACTTTCTGGAAAGTAAAAGATTTTTAGGTCTGAAGTTATGAAATTAACTACTTTAAAGCTCAAATGTAGGGAGTCTCTCCAATAAGAAAGTGACAGAAACTGACAATTTCATACCAGCAATTTGTTTGAAAGACTCAAGAGGTTTGTGCTTTTTCTGTTGCTTTAATACCACAACTCTGAATTTAAGCAAAAAGGCCAGAGGTATTAGTCCAAGTAGCTATGAAATTACATAGACCTGAAACTACAGGTCAGTCCTGCAGTCTCTTCCACTTTCAATCAATGTTCAGTAGCCTCTGAAGCATTAATTGTTGGTCTGAATGCAGCTCCTAACAAGCACTTCCATTTATTGCCTACAAGCTCATTGAAAGCCAAAGACTTAATGAGTATCATGCTGTCCTCTCGGCATAAAAGTCTGATGGCCACAAGTAAGACACTGCTAAAAAGCACTGAAAAAAGCCTTCCTAGGGTTTGACCTAATAAGTTCAGAATTCAACCACTATGTATAAACACAGAAAAAAAACCCAGCGGAAAATAAAGGAAGAAACTCGGTATTTTAAAATGTTGAAAGCAATAGTCCTTCACCCAGCATAAAGAAGTTACGCTACTATTTAGCATGGAAAATGACACATTGCTGTGGGATTCTCTGATGCACAGTGATGGTTTTGATCATTACTCCAGAAGGCCGTGCAAGCTGAAATTATGCGCCATTCTTCTTCAATTACTTAATGTAATTAAGCATTCATAGCTATTTTATTTGAACTGCTGAGCCTTTTTTCTAACAGATTTTATCTTACTAGCATTTACTTGTAATAAAAGTTGTCTAACTTTTTTCCCCCCTTAATCTCAGAAGACAAGAATTTCTGCCTCTGTGTTTTTTTCACAGATGAAATGAAAGCTTTTCTTTTTGGAAATCCTGTTATATGCAAGGAAAATCAGTATCCCAAATAGAATTTGCATGAAACTGTATTAGGCAGAAACACTGCTTTTTATAGTGTAGTCAGTGTTGATAATGACTATTTTTAGATGGTATGAGGCATGTCAACTCTGCAGTGTAAATGCAACTGAAGTTTTCCCAGGAACTGTAAAAACGTCACTGTGTTCAGTGAAGTAGTCAGACTTCAGTGGAAGCTGGTCAGGGCCTATAACTATTTTTTAAAATTCCAAGTGAACCTTAGGAAAACCTGGCACAGTGAGGTGTTTATAGCACTAGAGAGAGCTGCTCACTTAAGATGCAAACGCGAGCCATTCTAGCTACACAGCACAGATGAGTTTTTACCTGCTGGGCCTGTGTAACCATGTCCTTATAGACGGTGTCTAAGCTGACATTGGACAGGGTTATCAGCGCTGACACGATGGTCTGTGCTTGCTCCTTCCCAAAGCCTGGGGGACAATTGAAGGATGACAAGATAAGGTGATATTAAAAGTCTGGATGAAGAGCAAGATGAGCATAATAACCTGAGACACTCAAGTGCCACACAGTGGCACATGGACATTCACACAATGACTGAAAACTCAGAGCCTGGAGCCAGTCACTGTGACTTCAACTAGAAAAATCACAAACTTAATGCTGCAAAAATATGAAGCACAGTAAGTTTTAATATACTGAAAGTCTATACATGCAACTGACAGAGCAAATTTCTTCCAAATACAAGATCTGGCTGTTCATGCATTATAAAAACACTTTAGCAAAACTTTACTTCATAATGAACTTTAACTTCTTGTTAAAACCAAACTTACCTTAAGTTATAAAGCATGCACTCTATAAAATAGTAAGAAGTAATTCTGCTTATATTGAAATTGTCCTGCACAGATATGAACACACGCAAACCTGATTTTTAAACTGCTACATCCATTGCCTGCCGAATGAACTCAAACTGGGATTTTTGCTTTCTGATGATAAAAAGCACACTTTGTGCATAGCTTGGTGTGATCTTGAAATGTTAAAGATGATGTGTGGTGAATAATGGGAAAAAAAATTGGCTCTCATTTTAGCCATATCTGGTCAAGTGCTGAGAACTTTTGCCCTAAAGATTTATTTCCAGCAATCTGACTGATGTGTTGTGTTTCAACTGCCCCATTGTATAAAGTGGGCTAAATTAATATTGAAAAATGCTTTCAAGACAAGTTATTTAGAGAACTATGCCACTGCTCCCTTCTAAAATACTGGTACTGTCAAGCTGCATCATTGGTTTACGTGTCTAAAAAAGCTACACATGCTTTATCGTCCTTTCACTAAGAAGTGTCATAGTATTGCTTCAGTTTCTTTGCATTTTCAGGGTTACTTAAGCTCTTCCCAATATCTTATTTTGCTCTTCCTCCATAGCAAGAAATGTCTGTGTTTTGTGAAAGTTTAGAAAATGTGGAAAAATTTATACAAGCAAGAGATTGGAGCCTGAAAACTGCCTAAAGCTTGGGAGAAACTAAAATGCCTCTCTTACTTTTGTGGTTTTACCTATAAAGACCTGTCACTATGGTACTAAAGTATTTGTAGAAGTTATGGAACTAATTAAACTGAATAACAATTAGCACTAGACAGACTTCACCCCACAAGTTCTAAAGGAACTCGAAGAAGAAATAGCTGAATCAGTCCTGGGGACAAGCAACATTTCACAGCCCACCCTGGTTACCAGTGGGCTGGAAAATAACAATGCCAGTTTTTAAACACAGGTCTAGAGAGAAGTATAGGCTGTCAAGTCTGACAAGCATGAAAAAACCCCACATTTTTAGCAGACTACTTTGAGTCTTTTACCAACTAACACATATTATTATTATTATTCTTATTTTACCCAAATGGTGGAAACAGTCCTAACCTCCAACTTAAAGTTCCTATTGTCACTTGGGATTTTAAAAGATAGTTGCTAGTGTGATGAAGACATCAGCTCAATGCTTAGCAGGGATCAATAAAGCAAACCAAACCCTTTAGAATTACCAGGAAAAGGAACAGAGAACAAAACAGACACAACATGACATTACTATTCAAATCCACAGGACATTCAGTTGTCAAGTAATGCCAGCACTGTTCCCTGAAGACGTGAAATGGAATGGAATGTGACAGAAGCAGAAAATATTAACAAAAGGGCATCATGAATAATCAAAAGTATGGAAAAGCTACTGCTTTAGGAAAAATGCAACAAGCTAGGATTTTTCCGTTTGGAAAACAATGATGGGGCAATATGGCAGAAGTTTGCCTAATTGCAAGTGACATGAGATCAAATGTTCACTCCTCACAAAAGAGCTGAGAGGACATCAAATTCATGTCACAGACACCAGATTCTGCACAAACAAATAATGTGGATGTCTGAAATTCCATGAGAAATGATGTTTTGGGTACTAATCAGTTTGTAGTGGCTCAGGGACTGAATAAACTTTTGAAAAGATTTCCACTGAAGGTTACTAAAACTCACACCTGACTCAAAATACCTCCAGGGTGACAGAAATTGGAGACTTGGAAAGTACAAGGGGATGTGTGACATACATGTATCCTGTTTTAACACTCCTCTGCAGGCTCTGACTCACAGCTGCTGTCAGGAGACAGAACCCAGGGCTGGATGGACCCTTCATCTGACTTTAGCCAGTCTCACTCACAACAAAACTGCAGGTGTTAAGAATGTATCACAGCACCATGCTGCTAAAAATATTTATAATTAGGAAAAAACCCCTTCAGTTACTATTAGCAGGCTAGTAGAAGGAATTTCTTTAAAAGCTTCATTTTTGGTATAAAAGTCTTTAACTGTTATTTTAAATTTGTTCACTGTATTATGTTCCTTGGTTGCAGACACTACATAAACCTACCTACAGCTACAAACGAGATAAATGTAATGTAGTAGTTACTTGTACGGCACAACACCAGATGCCTCTCCTTCACCAGCCTCCTCAAGAGGCTGCCAAAACATTTTATACCACCAAGTACGGGTACTCTGGGGAAACTGATAGCACTCAAAGTTAGAGTACTTAATATTAAAAGTTTTCCTTTGAATTATTTATCAGATATCGCTTACCATGGGCTTCCAGATCTTGCACTAAAGCATGGGTATCAAAAGTCACCTTCCTCTGCTCCAGGGGGGTGATATCCACTCTTCTGACATCATATGACTTCCTAACCAATGTGGCAGCAAAACCTGGAAGTAATAAAACATGCCTTAACCTTAACCTGATTGGCTTATCATGCAATACACTAATTTTAATTTCTTTCATCACAGAAAAGCTGCATGGATGTTGTAACAGAAAGCTGGGTTACAGCACACACCAGAAACCATCAATCCCTTTTCCACAGGAAATTTACACCAACTAGGACTCACTTAAGTGCATTCACGTAACTCTGCAACAGACAAGCATCCTGATACAGCACAGATAAACCCCCACAGCCAACTGTTTTGTAATATTTGGGAAACATCACTTAAATAATTTTCTTACTTGTAAAACACGGGATGATTTCATGCAATTAAGCATTCATTGCTATTTTATTTAAACTGCTGAACCTTAATTCCAATAGCTTTTTATTTTGTTACAGAATCACAGGATGGTTTGGGTTCGAAGAGACCATAAAGAGCATCTCGTTCCAACCCTCCTGCCGTGGGCAGGGGCACCTTCCACTAGACCAGGTTGCTCCAAGCCCCATCCAGGCTGGTCTTGAACACTTCCAGGGATGGGGCATCCACAACTTCTCTGGGCAACCTGTACCAGTGCCTCAGCACCCTCAGAGTAAAGAATTTCTTCCTTACATCTAATTCAATCTCTCATTTTCAGAGAATTCCTCAATCACATTCTTTTGACATTTTCTTCTATCACTATGCTTTTTAGCAAGAAGAGTGACTTGTGTGAACATATGCTACATTTTTTTTTTAGAATATATGCAAGTCTAATTTTCATGATGAATTAATTTATTGGTTCACCAGTAAAGGAACTGGGCAGTAAAGGGATATGATGTTTGCATCTAATACCACAGAGATTAGGTATACCTAATCTCTAAACAGGTATTAGTTAACCTCAGGTATTAGTTAAAGATCCACTCTATTTATGGTGTGAATGCCTTCCCATAAATGTTTCACTGCTTCTCCTACTTTTATTTCAAGCACACGTTCCTCTTCACCTTGTGTTTGTGTGGCTTTGTATATTACAGATTCTGTTCTGATTAATTCTTTATTATCTAAGCAGCCCTGTTACTTCTTAATCCACGCTTATTTGAAACCTTACGCACTGCTGGCTCTCTGCCTTAGCCAATTTGTTCTGTGTCTTTATCCAGACCTTTACTCAAAAGCCTTGCATCATTTAAACAGGGAATTTATATTGTGCCACTACTAGACAAATCAAGTTATATGCTACCCTACAAGTACTATAAAGATCTGGCTATAACTAATCCAGCCCCAGCACCCAAATTAATGATTATATTAGAGATAAGATGCACCGAATACTACACACAAATAATGAAAACCAACGCGTTTTCATGGAGCTGTACCAGCTTACAAACTCACAGCTCTGGTCTTCTAAACGCATCGGTGGATTTTTTTTTTTTTACAAGACTGAACAACTACATTGCAGAGAGACTGTCTCAGGAAAGCTGGTATTTCAGTTCTGGTTGCCTCACCACGTTGCTCTTATCCCCACTGCTCCACTCCTGCGGTCTCGACTGGATGCTTCCCTCCCAGCTCGGGGCTGAGAGAATCACTCCACTAAACCCTCCCTGAGACACCTTTCGGTGAGGCCCTTCTGCACCCCCTGCGTAACTCCTACCGCTGCTGCCGTCCCCAGCGCCCCCTGACAACCCCGCACGCCGCTCACCCGGCTGCTCCCGCCCGTGTAACTCACCCCTTGCTACAGCCCCGAGGGAAGGCGCTCAGCGCTCCCTCAAACAGCGCCTGAGGGACGGGCCCCGCGGCTTCCAGACACCGAGTCCGGCCAGCGCCCTGCGCAGCCCCANGAGCAAGGCGCTGCGGCGCCTCTCACCTCTGCGAGGGGCCGGGGGCAGCCAGGCCGGGATGGGGAGCAGGAGCGGGCCGGCCCAAGCGCGGATCGCCGCTTCCGCTCGCTGCCTGCCGCTTCCGGCCGGCTCCGCGGGGCATGCTGGGTACTGTAGTCTGCGGCTTCACGGCAGGGCCCGGCCGAAGGCGGCGGCTCAGCGCCCCCTTGCGGCTCGGAGGACCCGTCATGTCCGCGCTCAGCCGGCGCCGCCCCGCGGGAGCTACTCCGTTCCGTGATGCGCCGGGAAAGGACCTTAAAGATCACCGAGTTCCAAATCCCTGACATGGGCAGAGACACCTTTCACTAAAGCAGGGTGCTCCAAGCACCACCGAGTCTGGTCTCGAACGCTTCCAGGGATGGGGCATCCACAACTTCTCTGGGCAGCCTATGCCAATGACCCTGTTGTAAGATAGGGAAAGGCTGCGGGCAGCCTAGACCTTGATAAGTTACAGCTGTGCCCCCACACAAGAGGAATAAACAACCTTATAAAGGAACTAAGTAGAAAAGGCACGTGTAGATAGTTTGCTAATCAACTGTAAGGTAGCAAGGAACACCTGTTATAGTCAACTGTAAGGTAACAAGGGACACCTGTAATGTAACAAGAACACCTGTTATGGGTGTGGAAAAGAGGGTATAAAAGACTGTACTGTGACTTTACTATAATAAACAGCTGAAGTTGATGCTTGCCATCACTTTGAGTGTCAGCCCTTTTTGTCCACCGTCAAATGGTAACCCCGACATGACAGGCTGAGACTGCAGATTGGAGGCCGGCTGGCGGCAGAGCCCAGCCAAGCCAAAAACAGGCGGAGAGTGAGAGCCTGAGAAAGTCCAGACGATCTGCTAAAAGCAGAAACAGACACCTACCCCCAGGTGAGCAGCTGGGAACATAAAAATGGGGCTCAAATATCAGCAGAGGAAAAGTCTATTTTGGACATTGTGCTGCAAATTTTACAGAAGAGAGGCATTATATATGAAAAGCAGGCATTATGTACCCTGCTCATTTGGTGTAAAAGAAGAAGGGGTAAAAGCAGACATACAGACTGCCTTTTTTGTTGAAACATGGGAGGAAATAGGGCAAGTGTTATGGAAGGCAGCAACACCGGGGGATGAAATAGCTACGAGATTGTTAACAACATGGTGCTCAGTTCGGGACTCATTGCTGCAATTGAAAGCTGACAGAGAGGCGGCAGCCGCTGCTATTGCTGTGGCCACTTCCCCTTCGCCTCCTTCTCCTCCTGTGCCCGCAGTAAGGGCTTCTGTGCAGGAACCTGGTTCATGGGTTTTGGCTGAGAGCTACCCTCTCCCTGGATTTCAATGGCGACACTAAAGCCTCCAGAGATGGCCCGGGACAGAGCCCCTAAGCCTGTTTTGATCGATCCATCGGGGCCAGCAGGGTCAGGAGGAGCGGGCTGTTGGCCAACTGCCCCTCCACTAGAAGATATATTTATGCTAGAGCTAGGACCCATCTCGATGCTGGAGTTAGGTGGGTGCCTGCTCGTTGTGTTTGGCCTGTGTTGGGTAACACCCCTCAGAGCGATGGACCTGGCTGCAACTTGCCTAACTCCCTGGAATACTGAGAGAATTTCTAAAATGTTATATATTTGTTACCTTTCTGCTGTTTTGTTTGGTACTGATGTGGGTTTGCTTTCATGTTACAGGTTAAGGCGATAAGGGTTTGTCTGAGGGAGGTAGCCTCTGTGTTAGACAAGTCAGGGGAAAGACCTGTGATTTTTGTTATTATCCCATGAGCATGAGGGTGAGGATTTTGATAGCATGTGCTCTATAGATTTAAAAGATGTAGCAATATCAATTTGCGAATGCATTCAGGAATTGGAAGGCCCACATAAGATGCTTCTACTGTGTTTGCTATCTTGTCTGCGGAAGGGCCCCTGCAGAGGCTGGTAAACATGTTATTTGTGATTGAAAAAAGGGGGAATTGTGGTAAGATAGGAAAAGGCTGCGGGCAGCCTAGACCTTGATAAGTTACAGCTGTGCTCCCAAACAAGAGGAATAAACAATCTTGTAAGGGAACTAAGTAAAAAAGGCACGTGTAGATAGTTTGCTAATCAACTGTAAGGAACACCTGTTGCAGTCAACTGTAAGGTAACAAGGGACACCTGTAATGTAACAAGAACACCTGTTATGGGTGTGGAAAAGAGGGTATAAAAGACTGTACTGTGACTTTACTATAATAAACAGCTGAAGTTGGTGCTTGCCACCACTTTGAGTATCAGCCTTTTTGTCTGCTATCAGCCCCCCTCATGGTAAAGGATTTCCTCCTAATATGTAATCTAAACCTACCCTCTTTCAGTTTAAAACCATTACCCCATGTCCTGTCAGTACTGGCTTGTTTAAAAAGTCTCTCTCCTTTCTTTTCATAAGCCCCCTGCAAGTTGCTGGAAGGCCTCAGTGGGGTTTCACCTGAAGCCTCCTCCAGGCTGAACTTGCCCAGCTCCCTCAGCCTGCAGGAGAGGTGCTCTAGCCCTTTGATCACCTTTGTGGCCTCTCCTGAACTTGCTCCAACAGGTCCACATCCTTGTGCTGATGACCCCAGAGCTGCAGGTGGGCTCTCACAAGGGCGGAGCAGAGGGGCAGAATCTCCTCCCTTGCCCTGTGGCCACGCTGCTTTTGATGTAGCTCAGGACACAGTTGGGTCTCTGGGCTGTGAGCACACGTTCCCAGGTTGTGTTCAGCTTTTCATACATGAGAGTCCCCAAGTCCTTCTCCTCAGAGCTGCTCTCACTAAGTTCCTCTTCCAGCCTGTGCTCACAGGGTATGGGATTGCCCCCACCAGATGCAGCCCCTTGCACTTGTTGAATTTCATGAGGTTCTCGTGAGCCCACGAGTCAACGATTCCTGTGTTGCCAAGATACAGGCATCAGAAACAAAGCCCAGCAATAGTGATAAAGAGCTTTTGCTAAGGGAGAAGAGCCACAGATCCGCGCCCTCTCTGCAGGGATGTCACTGTTCAACGCTAATAGGTGTAACCCGCTGGCTCAGGATGGCAAATGCTCCTTGATCAGCACACAGTCCTTTCCACAGAGGCTTCCCTGGCAGGGCAGAGAGGCTAAATGCCCCAGGGTGCTAATTTTCTACTTCAGACAAACAGCGAGATGGCAAGCTGGGTGTTTGGAAGCTGTAATTTCTGTCAGCCGGAGCCAGCAGCTGAACTCGGTACGTTTCAGCAGTACACAGAGCTGCTCCGGGGATCAGGAGTGCTGTCCCAATTTGCCATAGGAGGGCAGCAGCCTACAGCCGAATGGGCTGGCAACGGGACTGTCTGTTCTGATCAGCTCACCCTTCTGCTCTATTTTATTCTCGTTTGTACACATTCAGTGGAGGACAGCTATTCCTATGCTGTCAGCTCGCCATTCTACAGCTTTTGAACGCACACAAGTCACACATTTCTGTACTGTCCGTCCATTTGTCTGGGTGAGAGTCTGCAGCAGGGATTGCTTCATGCTGCCATACTCTGCAAAGGATGCTGTAGGGCGGAAGGCTCTCCTCTGAAAGAGATGAAAATAGGGAAGCTAGTGGATGTGAACCCCCAAGAGAAAAGTGTTGAAACCAATGAGATGGTTGGAAAGAGGAGAAAATAACAAGACACATCCTCTGCCTGGTATTGGGACCATCCATCTATCATCCCTGCCCCAGCATCCACCAGCGCACTTCCCTCCCAGCTCTGTTCTTCTTCACCTCATGGGGTAAGAGGGGAGTATTGCTGGGAAGCAAAACTAGCTCTGATCTCTCTCTTACCACACTGGTGAGACCAAGCCAAAGTGCAAGATACAGCTTGGGAGGCAAAGGTGAGTAAGGTCTAACACAGCTTGTGTCTAGAAGGTAGTTGCTATTAATCATAATTTTGTCCTCTAATTGTTTCAGCACTGGTTGGGATTGTATATATTTAGGAACTTGAGACCCCTTTTCCCATCACTACTCAGGTCAGTATGTTGTGCTCTGACTCTCCTTTGTGACAAAGCTGGGCTACACCACTGCTGGCTACTCAGTGGGCTCTTGTGCTTCAGCATTATGCTAGCAAACGTCTCTCAGGATTTCAGTCTCATTTGCCAAAGGTACCTTGCAGGCAGGAGGTTGTTAACCAGCAGCTCTCCAGAGTTGCTTAAGCTCTTTATGGGAAACCCAGAGAAAAGGTCTGCTGCATTCTACCCAGTTTTGAACTGATGGGAGCTTAGGAGCTTAACTGTGCTTCACAAATATATTGAGACAAAGAGCAGGGAGCAGGCAAATAATTCCAGGGCAGATCAACAGCAACAATACAGCAGATTCTGTATTCCTCATATAAAAGAATTCACTGAGCCATGCATTCTGGAAAGCTTTCTTCCTTCTCAGGTACCTTTCACAGTTAGCTTTCCAGCTAGATAAGCACATTTGTGGCAAATTAGATTACCTTCCAAATAAACATGCAGGGTGGGGCACAGGAGCCTGGGGTAGGATAGGTCAGGGCTCTGCATGATTAATTTACTTACATCAGGCTCAGATAAATCTTACCAAATTAAATTTGGATGGAGTACGGGCTGTGGACAGACAGGCTTTGAAGCTGTGGTTCACATGATGTTGATTTTCATCCTTGTCGGTGTCTTGAATAGCACTGGGACCCCAGTGGGAAGGAATAATAGGAGAGTGATCACAGATGTATTTGATTAAATCTTGTCTAAGTCAGTGAGGTGGCTGCAGCTGATGGAACCATGCTGACTTGTATCAGCAGAAGCTACTGCTTGTTCTTTGTAATCTTGTAGTACTGAGAAGTCCAAACCCTGTGTCAGCATCTCACCATTGTGAAATCTCAGTATGTAGATTCTGCATGCAGACTAAGGCAATACAATTCTAGTGTGGAAATTAGTTATGGAAAAAAGACTTTGGTGCTGTGTTGCCTGATGCTCCTGTTGCCCATCTTTCTGAATTATCCTCTCTCTGCCCCTTACAGAACTACCATCTACTGCCTGTGTTTGGGTCTCACTGGGTTAGGCAAGGCACCTTCCTTCAAGGGGTGTGCCAGTTCAACAGGTTTATGTGCCTGTTCAAGTGTAAAATCTCAGGCTATTGAAGGTGATAACTTCTCTAGGCACCTTCCCAAATCCTCCCACAAACCCTGCCAGCACCGTCTGGCCACCTTGGTGCTCATTTCTTTGTCAGCTCACAGACAAGTTGTTTACTCTTGTGCCAGGACCAGGCCAGGCTCCACACACCCAACAGCAAGGCAGCGATGCTAGAGAACGTAATCCAATGGCATGAATGATGACACACAAGGAACTTGGGAGCCCATGTGGAAGAGCTGGACACGCCCATCCCAGAGGAGCAGAGGGAGGTGTAATCCCTAATGCTTCCCACAAGGGAGATCATGCAGCACAAGAGGAGCGTCAATGCCAGGGCCTTAGGCCAGCCGTGGCACATGGCCATTGCCTTTATCGAAAGGTGTCCAGGCACAGTGAAGTAAAGCACCACAGCAAACAGCAGAAGCAGCCTTGGACTCTAATAGACAGTAAACAATGCAAACTCCATGGCCAGCACAGGACCTGCCAGTTAACAACTCTAACTGCTGATAGCATGCTCAAATCAAACCCCATGCAGCTTTTGGAACAGATTGCTGTGGGCTGACCCTGGCTAACAGCTAGACGCCTACCCAGTTGCTTGCTCACTCCCCTCCCTCGTGGGATGGGGAGAAAACAGAAAGAAGGTGAGGAGATTTGTGGCTGGAGCTAGCGATAGTTTAATGGGGAGAGCAAAAGCTGCATACACAGGCAAAGCATGAAAAAAAAAGGAATTTATTACTACTTCCTACTGGTGGGCTAATGTTTTCCTACTTCTTGACAAGGAAGACCTCAGCTTTAGTTAAGAAGACAAATGCCATAACCACAAACATAGCATCACAGAGTCACAGAACCACAGACGGGCTTGGGTTGGAAGGGACCTTAAAGACCATCTAGGTCCACCTGCCTGTCATGGACAGGGACACCTTCCACTAGACCAGGTTACTCAGAGCCCCATCCAGCCTGGCCTTGAACACTTCCAGGGATGAGGCAACCTGTTCCAGTGCCTCACCACCCTCACAATGAAGAATTGCTTAACATGCCTGCTTCTTCCTCCTTCCTCTGAGCTTTTATTGCTAAGCATGATGTCATATGGTATGGATTACCCCTGTTGTCACCTAGAATCAACTGTCCTGGCTGGGTTCACTTTCAACCCCTTGCTGACCCCCAGCCAACTTGCTGGGTGAGGTGGGCAGAGGAGAAAAGAAAGAAAAACATGGATGCTTTGTAAGCTCTGCTCAGCAATAGTCAAAACATTGTTGGGTTACCAACATCACTTCAGCCACAGCTGCAAAGCATAGCTCCACATGGGCTGTTAGGAAAAAAGGGAACTCCATCTGAGCTAGGCCCAGTACACTTGTCTAGCAAAAATCCTGAAGGACACAGATGTGCTGGAGAAGCTGGCACGACATCATAAACAACTTCATAAAAGTCACTGTGATCTTATTTACAAGTTACTGTGAAAATGGTTGAAAGCTCTGAGGGAGGCAGTTTTTCACATCTCCTGATGTTGCTCAGAAATTCTGATGGAGTCCAAAATACTTTGCCTTAGATCGTACTGGGGGGTTTTAGTGTTTTGAGACCACATAGACATTGATGCACTGCCTTGTAGGCACGAACAGCACCCATTCAACCCCAGTGCTCTGTTATCATGGGAACAGCTTGCAGACCATTGTTTTCACAGATCTTCTTGCTTGAATAGGTTATACAAGAGCTAAGAGCTTTTTGCAAAGTGGTCAAGTGTTTATGAGCCAGGAAACAGAGCAAATATATTTCTTTGCAAGTTAATGCAAATCCAGCTGGGTTCTTAAAAAATTTAACAGATGAGCTTCAGAAAGGTACACTGCTTGGTTCAAGACAAGTGGAGACATGGCAACATCTCCACTTAGAGCTCCCTCACACGCAGAGGGTACAGTCATCCTGGTTTGGCGAGGTTGTGTCAAGGGAGACATGTCACTGTAGCAGCTGCTCATTTCTAGATGCTCATTTCATCCATCTGCCCTGCAACCCATCGTGCTGTTAACTACATTTGCCTGTAAGGACATTTGTCTTCTCAGCAATTCTGTAATGGTTAGACATGATGCAGCCAACTGCTAAATGCCACAGACCGTCAGAAATGACTGCAGAGAGTCATATGGGCTGTTGCATAATGGAGTTAGATGAGGTCATTTTTCTTCCCTGTTCCAGGTACCACAGTTTACACTGAGGAGCTCTGTCATCTCACACAAAACTTAATTAAACAGGAAGTGTCTAACCTGCCAGAGTAGAAAGAGCCCACGCTTGAGCTTCAGTCCCCAGGAGCCACTTCTGCTCAGTAGATAGCTGAATGACAGAGTTTCTGACTTTATGATACAAACAAACACACATTTAGGTTAATTCGGTTCCCATTAGCAAGGCTATAAATTAGGAGTGGGTTTACTGCAAAACTATCAGACTCATTTGGCAGCAACCTCCAAAGTGCTTTATGCTAGTTGAAATTCAGTTGAAACCAAATCTCTGCTGATGTCATTCAAGTTCTGATCACTTTCCCTAACAGGAAATTTGTCCCCTCTGTTGTTACCATGCATGAATAAAAATCTTTTTGTTCCTGGCCACAGTCTCCCAAAGCAGCTGAACAGAAGCTTTCTGCATTGGTGACCTCCAGGTTGGTTTGCTACAGGGATTGTAAAGGGGGATGAACAAGCAAATGCTATGGATTTGGGGTTTATTCTACCAAAGGAGCAGGAGTTCCTCACTCCAATGTTATGTTGATTCCTCAGCAATCAATCAAATTTAAGGCTGTAATGCTCCTTTTCACCAGTTTTACTGACTTTTGGTAGCAGATATGCAGAATATGGAATTAATTTTCCTGACAATGTTGTTATGCTGTTTCTCACACTAAGGGCAATAGGTTTGTCCCAACAAAGGATAAGACTTCTAGAACAAGTTATAAGTCTTTCTAGTAATCAGGTTTTGGCTATTTCAGCTGTCCAGGCCAAATGGAAGTTTAACTATGAGAAATTAAAATGTACAGTCATCTGCCCTTTCTGGTTTGCAATCTCAACTCCTTCTAAAATAAATTTTAAAAAAAATGTACAGGTTTTGGAGTTGTGGAAGAGCTTGAAGCTATGAAGCACCTAGTAACTGCTGTCTCAATTTACAGGATACATGAAGAAGTTATTCTGAGATAGGTGCACAACAAATTCCTATTAGCACCACTTGTGTATGGCCAAGGACATGAGGAACATATCCAACCACGAAGAAATGGCCTCTCAGCCATCAGTTCAAGGTCAGAACTGCATCAGAGTTTCAGACTCCCTTAAGATATCTCTTTTCCCTTTCTCAGCAATGAATTTATTCTCTGTATCTACAGGTAATATGCAAAACTGAACTCTCTCCTACCCCAATAGACTATTATAATTAAGACTTACATAAGGTGTTCAAGGTGTTCATCACTGGAAATACTGGAGTTGAGGCTGGATGGGGTTTTGAGCAACTTGGTCTGATGAAAGGTGTCCCTGCTCTTGGCAGGGGAGTGGGATTAGGTGATCTTTAAAGGTCTCTTTGAACTGAAACCATTTTATGATTCAATGGTAAACCTCCTAGGTCTGATGTGGCAAGAGATTTACTTCTGAATAAATGTTTGGTAGATCTTCAGTTCTAGCCTACATTTATGAGAGAGAATCTGATGCTCAAGATCAAAAGTGAAGAAAGTCATAAAAGGGGATGCCAAGAGAAAACTGATTTTGGGCAGGCTTGAGTTCACACTCCTTTGCATAAAATCAGAGCTTTGGGCATGGCTATATAAAATAGATGAGGCCTTTTGTCAGGAGTAGAGTGGAAACACTGCCTGCTTGTACCATTTACAGAGAGACCAGCTGAGGAAACAGAGGGCATGACACTGCTCAGGAGTCTGTAGTTGATCTGCGGCAAAGTTGAGAGTAGCACGGCCACCTTCTGAGGCCTGTGCCAGGGTCTAGTCACTTCATGGTATAGTATCTTTTTCCTTACTACAGCTTCATCATTGGGGCTGAAGTATTCCAAGTAGGAAAATCTGTTCATGGCTGAATTTGAAAACTTAAGGCAGAATGGTTCAGATCTTTCTGAGAAGGCAGCTCTGGTACTCCCACACCTTGAAACAACATAGGAATTTTGGCAGGGCATTTACTTCGGTCAAACCCTTCACTTTCTCCTTTATATTTTATAACAAGGAATTTGGAAGAATCTACGAGTTCATCACAGTTCTGCTAGTGGAGGGGTTAACCCACGCTTCTGTGAACCACAGAGATACAGACTTAAGCAGCGAATGAACAGAGGTCTTTAGGAAAATACCGTGTGATGTTGTTTGGAGCTGAGTCATAACACATGCACAGCATGAGCAGGGTAACCTTAAATCTGGCATTATGGTACTTGCATATGCTCAGATCTGCAGTTTTAATAGCCCATGTGTAATATATATTTATTCATATCTGTGACTATATGCACAATATATGTGTTTAAGCTTTGCTATGGAAAAGCAGCCAACCTCTCTTTCAGTAGCAACTGGAAATTACACAGAACAGTGAAATAAAGCTGCAGAGAGGATTGTTTTGATCTGAGATATTATTTTGGCTCTGATTTCTCTTTCCTTTTCCTCCTTTGCTTTAATCAAAGCTATTAACCCAAGATCATACCTCAGAGCTAAAGCAAGCCCATGGGGAATTTCTGAAATGTTCAAAAGGAGTGCAAGGAAGCAATTTTGCTTTATTTTGCTATGATTGTAGATGTTCTGTGCCAGGTCTGGTCCCTCCTGTAGGCTCAGAAAAATTACTTTAAACAGTCCTAATTGATGAACACCAATTAACAGGCATAGGTAAACTCGCATTAGTGTGCCAGCCTCTCCATGCATGAGATGAATCACCCCCTGGAACAGACCCAGCCTAGAAATTGTGCTGCTCTGAGACTTGTAATAAAATTATTTGAGTTTCTACATTCTAAAGCAACTGTTCATCTCAGTGCTGATATGTGGACATGGCTAGCAGCAACAATCCTAGTTGTAATAGGATTAAATTAAGGAGTAATAGGATTAAGTTAAGGAATGGAAAATGAAGCTTCTATAATAAATTTCCTGATGATGAGACTCAAACTGACAAGTAAAGCTTATCACCTGACACTGAATCACTTAGGAAATATACAGTCCAGAAATTTGATATGAGAAGGGATTAAATCTAATGCCTCTTCTCCATCTCAGAGTTTTAATGATTACTATCTTCTTTGCAGGCTTATGTAATTTAGCATGAAGAAAACAATTAAAAAGAACAAAAACTTTTGCAAGTTTACTTTTATAAATAACCCTCCTGGAGAAAAGGTGGGCTTCTGTTGCTGGCTGAACAAAATGATCATGAGTTGAAAGAGAGGTTGGAGCAAAGCATAGTCCAAATGGTGCTGTGAATCACTCACATTTGCAAAGGAAAAGGTCACAGACCCCTAAGTATTTCAGGCTATTCTGGAAACCTGCTTTCAACTAAGGCAAATCCTTTTTACTCATTTTAAATGCCTTTGGAATACCTTTAGTTATTTGCATGTTGCTTCCTTGAAAACCAGGAAAAGTACATGTGTGTAGATGATTCAGCTGAAAAGTCTTTAAAAGACTTTAAAACTGGCTGTTCTCATATTCCTGAGAGATAGTGTTTTGTTACTATTTGTATTACAGAAGTTCCTATAGCTGACAAAATACTGTCTCAGGAAAAGGTTAATCTGGGTCTAGGATTGTGAGTCCTAAATCAGAATTGTACCCAGCTGGCAGCACATGGGATATTTTCCTCCTGTCTGCCAACTCTATCCATAGGGGAGCTAAAGACTAGGCTTGCAAACTTCTTTTTGTTCTCAGAAGTGCCTGGAGAGCTAGATGAAAACACAGGATACATCCTCACTTACATACTGTCTGCTTTGCCTGATGGGTAAGTCAGCAGCCTGCATCCTCCATAAAGCTTGGGACAATTCTGGGCACCTAAATGTTGAGGAAGGATGACCATGAGCCTCCACTCATAAGCAGACCAGGCTAAACCTTTTGTTTTTTTTCAGAATGTACTCAAAACTCATACCTGTGAGTGAATTTCATATTGAAGCAATTTGGATTTGAGGAGAGCATTGGCTGAGGTGATCAGTAAGGTGCAGATAGGATGGTTATGTGGCTTGAACTGAAATCTCTTAAAACCAGTATCTTAACCAGAGATCCTATTTCCCTTTTGGATAAGTGGGATTTTATTCAGCAGGGCCAAGAATCACATTCAGTTGCATGTGTATGAGTTGAACCTACTGCAGTTTTTATTTTCTTAAAGCCATGTTTTTGTTTCCTTGAAATAGGGTTGGTGATGCGAAGGAGCATAGTGTAAAAACTGCTATAGCTTCCTTCTTCTCTACTTTCTCTCTCCTTTTGTAGACTGAAATTACCATCTGCCTTCTTCAGGAAGCCTTTTCACACTGGGGACACTAGGATGGGCATGTGGATACTGCTGTTTTTGGGAATGCATTTGTGAGGCTGGACATGATGGCCACTGCCTTGTCCTTGGGCAGATCAGCCACACAGAGAGGTCCATTCTGACTGGGAACAGCAGCAGCAAGAAGGCAGCTTTGGGAGACAGTGAGCAATTCAAAAGGATGTGATGAACTTCCTGCTGCTCTTGTAGAGTTAAACATATCTTCATCCACTCTCATGTTAGGCAGAGGTAATATGTTTGAATAGTAGATGTAACATGGACAAAACTGGTTAAAAACGTCAATTTCCCCATGACTCTGTCAGAAAACACTTTCTGAAGTGTTTCCTAGCCAAGGAGTTCCTGGTACCTTCTGGTCTCTGAGAGCAGTACATCAGCAGAGCGCTGTCTGCTTGACAAACAGACCTAATGTTATTTCAATTTATATCAGCCAAAGAGCAGTTATGAGTGTTCTGGCTTTGCAGATATGAAGTCCAGGTAGGTAACTAGCTTGAATTGGAGAACTGTAAGCATTGCATCATAAAACAATTTCCAAAGTCACCGATAGCAACTAAATTTCAACAGCTTCTTTATGCTGCCAAACAAGTCCAGGAAAGTAACATGGCAAGGCAGTGGAGCGAGAGAAAAATCAATTTTCATTTAACTCTGGTGGGAGTTAACTGGAGTGTGAAAATTTGGTGGTCAATTCCTGCTATAGAAGGAAACTGTTCTCGTTGTCCTGAGGGGCAGAATTGTGGAAACAGCTGATTTTTTAATATTCACGGCCTAAGTGAAAAATCACTAAAATTAATTTATTTGGGTTTGATCGAAAGCAAAAAGACAAACAACAACCTAGCAGTAAAACCAAACAGCTTTCATATCAATTGGAACAGTTAAATATTTTTTTTAACAGTTGAGAAAATACATTTAGGGATGGGCTTAGAAACTGTTTCTGTAAAAACTTTTCCAGAGATGGGCTCAGAAAATTTGTTTCTGTAAAAAAAATTCCCAGTGTTCCTTTAAAAAAAAAAAAAAAAGTGGAAACAGGGTTTGACACTTTTAGTTGCTGAGAGCATCTGAATTCATAATTTGTGACAAACTTGTCCGATGAGAACATTTCATGCCACTCTGCTCAAGGAAGTCTGTAGTGGAGCTACAAGATGCACAAGGACAGGTTTCTGTATGTCAGAGCAGGCACTGCTAAACATTCCTTCCACCTCACATGAGAGGAAAAAGAGAATGTCCATGCAAGTGGAAGCTGCGGTACAAAGGAGACAGGCCTATAAAAGATGAACGAGCACTGGCAGTGCGGTGCTTTCCTTGGGACGTGGATAGTCATGAAGGGCGAGTCTGTGCCAGGGCTGTCAGGTGTTGCCTGTGTGTTTAAAGTGAGCTGATGTGAATGGCGGGGCTCTCCCGGGTGTGCAGGGCTGTGGCTTGTGCTGTGCTGCACGTTCAGCCTGTGTGGTGCTGCATGAGCCCTGCCATGAGCCAGGTGACTGCAGTGGAGGAGTCTGCCAGCCTGCCAGCTCTCTGCCTGTGTGGCTGACAAGGGCTCTTCCTTCCAACAGGCAGGACTTTGTATTTGTCCTCCTTGAAATTCAGGAGGTTCATCTCATTGCCTTCTTCCAGCTTGTCTAGGTCCCTCAGAACAGCAGTCCTGCTTCACTTTGATTTTGTCCCCAGTGTGGTGTAAAGAGAAGGGAGATGAAGAAATAGAGATGATGTTGTTTCTGCTTCTCCCTTTTATTCCTTGAGCTGCAAAGGGGTTTCTTTTGGGGACAAAATCAAGAAGCATTTACTAAAAAGGTGTAACTCAGGTGAAAGCAAGCCATAAGTCTGGCTAATCTTAACAGCCTAACGCAAGCATGCAATTGCTCTTCCGTGAAGATATGCTGGTGCCTACTAATCATCTCGTTCTTGGGATGCCTGAACTTGGCAGCGGCTGCTCCAAACTGGCTATGAAATGGGTGCTGTCTAGAACAAATGGAATTCAGTCACACTCGATGAGATAAATTATGGCATAACAGTGTTCAGCTCCTAAAATGGGAAAGACTGGCATTTTGCTGTAGAGAGAACATGTTACATCTGTTTTCCAGTGCCATCACTCCGTGACAAATGAGTGCCAACTTGGTAAGAATCAGTAATATCCATCCACAAAGAGTTCCAATGCAGGTGTTACTGTGTATGAGTGGAGAAAATGCCACATTCCTTGAACAGAAGATCTGCTTCTTGCTATTGGAAGACAGTGTTACCAAACAACAGCTCTTCCCTATTCCCATGAGGTTCGTTTTCTCAGACCTACTTTTATCAATGTAAATAAACAAATGAAAATTCTTAGAATTCAAAATGGGACAGGCAGGCTCGGGTACTTTGAATATTTGGCGGCTTAAAACACTAGGAATTATTTCTGAATAGATCTGGACCGAGTAAACCATATCTTTTAATGTAGAATACTCTTCTCAGATGACTTGAACATAGGACTGGTGTGTCTGGCTCTGAGCCGCCAAGATTGGTTAGGCATCAGAAAGGATAGCCAGGCTATCCTCATGTCCCAGCACAACAGCCTGGCCTCTGCTGCATGGTTGTACTCCCTGAATCCCAGTACTTCCACCTGGTTTAGCTTCTTTGAAGCTACTGGATGCTGTGATTTATAGGCATTTTCGGCCTTCAGTAAATTAACTGGGTGCACATCCAGTCCATAATTGTAGGATTACAAAAGAGAAATTTATGCCATTTTCATGCCGTGCTCTCAGAACGAAGGTGAAGATTGAGTCTGGAGGCTCCCTCTGCCTCCTTTGAGTCTGTGGGGATGAAATGACAACACACGTGTCCTTTCTGCTTATTGAATATGGGTACAGCTTGTGGCCATCAGCACTGCTGGATAACGTAGAGTGAAGCACAGCTTGGGCCTATGTACTGATTGCATCACGGGCTTTCAAGGAGCAGCTCTTTAGATCAGCTGATTTCCTCATTAGCTCACCCAGCAGTTTTCAGCAGGAGCAGCTCAGCAGCCTTTGTAACCATTGACAGGAATGTTTCTTCCTCCTTGCAGGGAAGAATGTAAAATAATGTGTTATTGTTCAATATAAAAGCTAAGTTTTTTCCCCCCCACATTATGAAGTTGTAAGTGTGACATGATTTAAATCAGCCTTAGGAATGCTGATTAAATACAAATAAAGAAGAGAAGGATATATTCTGTGCAACCGCTACTTGCAGATGTTGCTAATACCGTTTATGTGGGGAATTTCAGTGCAAGAGTACCTATGGTTCATCTGCCATCCATAACTTTTATTGTGGTTGTAACTATTCCCTTGCAAATGTGTATATTGCTCATAAACTGGAAGCATCTATGCTAAGGACCACTAATTGATGAGTTGACACACACACACAAGGTTCAAATTATAGTTGCTGCATAATTGAAATACCTAGGCATCTACAGAGCTAGACATAATGGCAGATGGTGTATTTATTTATGAATAAGCATTGTATTACCATTCAACTTATTCCTTGACTCTTGGTAAAGTCTACAGATGTGAAACAAATTTGGTTCTCTAGATGGTTGATACTGTATAGTTCAGTATGAAACTGGGGTGGGGAAGAAGAGGTGGGAAAAAAAAAAGCATCAAAAAAGTCCAGCAACAACAACAATGAGAAACATTATGGTTGGAAAAGACCTGTAAGATAATTGAGTCCAACCATCAACCCAGGACTTCTGTGTTCACCACTAAACCATGTCCCCAAGTGCCACATCCACATGCCTTTTGAACATTTTCAGGGATGGTGATGCCACCACTTTCCCTGAGCAGTCTGTTCCACTGCCTTACCACTTTTTCAATTAAGAAATTTTTCTTAATATCCAATTGAAACCTTTTCCTCATTGCAGCTTTTTTTTTTTTTTTTTGAGAGAGGAGCACAGCCCTCCAGCCAGGCCTGTGGGGCTGAAGCCCACCCCAGCGCACAAGAAAGCTGAAGTGCTTGAAGCAGACATTTTGTGGACATGTTATAGTGACAGAAAGAGCCCAGCGTTCCTCCCCTTCCACAGAATCCAGCCCCACTACCTTCTAGTCCTTTTCTAGGCAGCCATGCCCTCCCAGGCCTCCGGCAACTTTCCCTCCTCCATGCTCCCTTTCTCCTTCCCATACCATTGCATGAATTGCTCATAAACGGAAAGCAACTTGGCAGGGCTCCAAACTCATCCTTCAAGGGGCAGGATTCTGGGTTTGTGATTTTTAAAAAGAAATGTATAAGGGTCCTATGTTCTCTCTTTCTTAGCTTTTAGGAATAATGTTTTTGTCACTGAACCATTCATTTTCCGTATAAATTTGTAGATTACAGGCGATAGTTATATACTGCATTGTACACTGTAGTCTGTTCTCTGACTATTGTATTGCAATAGCTATTAGCACATTTACATTCATCCCTTTTTACAATACGTAATACCAGTCACAAGAGCAAGTAGTTCTAAGATTTACTGTCTACAAGCACATCTTAATCTAAAATACCCTTGTGATTTTTTACAGAGACATTTTAAACCCTAATGTATTAATGTCTACAGTAATGCTGGTTTAATGCTAATGGTCCTATTATTCAATTAAGAAAAATATATGTTTTCTCATTCTGCCCTTATGTTCAAGGTCTTACATTTATTTCTGTTATGCTGCAGTTTTGTGCATGTGATGTATCCCCCCATAATCAGTAGTGGGAAAAGAGCAAGTCTTGTTATAGAAGACATAGGGATGATTGTTTTTAGCATAGCTGAAGGGTTAATGAGGATGCAGCAGGTCTGTGTTCAGGTCAGCCAAAGGGACTCCAAAAACATACCTCAGGAGAGAATGGTTTTCACAGCCTAATCAGGGCAGACATTTTGGGGTCTCTCACATGAATCTGCTACATAAAATGTAAGTGATATACTGACATGTCTCTCCTTCCCTCTTTGTTTTAAGCTCTTCCACCTGTACTTTGTGAGTAGGCTGCTGGTCCCTTAGGCACTCTCTGAGAACATGTGCTGATCTGATTGGGCCTCTCAGGGGTCTGTCTGCTCCTTTACTTAATTTTTGTGTCTGGCTTGAGTAGAAACAGGTGCCAAAGTACTGAGATGGGGGGAATATGCAGAATTCCGTGCAGCTGGGGAACTTCACATCCAAACAGACCAGGTGAGCTTCATCTCTCCAGTACAGCCATAACAAGAGGTGCTTGGGAAAGGCAGCACTAAAGGCTGGTTGTAAATTGTTTCTCACTTTAGCTTTACAGTGGGGATAGCCATTGTGCAATATTGCTCACTACAGGAACATTGACATTTGCATTTAAGAAATTCCACTGGAGTATCTCTTCACATGGAAGACATCACAGTCAACATTCAGGAGCATGACTCTGGAGGGTGACTGGGGAACAAGAGCAGGTTTATTGTCCAATGGAAAAAGGTATGTCTTTGTCCACTCTGAACATTTCAGAGATGCTAAGAGCGATCCTGAGAGGGGAAAACATCCCTTCTGTGCTGTTGCACTGTGCTCCAGACGCCTGGTAGAGACTATGTATTACACAAAGGGAATTCCTTGGGATGGTTCTGGTGTTAGGGAGCTCCCAAATCCAGCTCCTGGAGGTTGCCTGGTAGCACAGCATGCGCTCAGAGGATATGAGGGTTGTTTTGACACATGCTTGCCTGGGCAGGGTCACTTAGATGTCCAGGATCCCACAGCATTATGGTATTTAGAGTCACTTATAAATTAAGGGAGTCTGGTATGATGGATGGGAATGGACACTCCAAAACTATTCTTCAAACTAAAATATCTTCTCACTGCTGTGCACAGCCCATAAATCATCACAGCTTTCTCCAGCTATTCATTTCCTGAAGAGGTCCGCTAACTTTTTAGGGGAAATGCTGCTAAAGATATTTTCCACACCAGTGGCCAGACCTTAGCCGGGTACCTTCTAAGTATCATGAATGTGTTGTCTCCTACATGCTCCCTTTCTAAGATAAAATCCCAAGTGATTTATCGTCTATGAAATGATCAAGAAACTGCACAAGAACATCTCTTTGAACGTGGCTGGCTGGCCATGGTCAAAAGCAAGCCCAGAGCTGTGCCAACATGTGCAGGTGGTGTCATTGCATTGCCCACAGCCTACATGGTCTTTCCCTGTGCAGAACATCTAAAGATGAGCAGAGGCCTTACTGTGGTACCACGCCAGAGCCCACACAGCGTGAGTAACCCTGCCAGGGTAGCCAAGCTGTCTGCACATCACAGAGATGCTTACACCACTGTTTGCCTGAGGTGAAAGCTAAAATAACTCCCACTTTTGGAGTAAGGGCACCTTTTCCATTTTGCAGCATGTGCAATGAAAGAAAGATCTTGTTGCTTGAATTAAAGGTTCTCGCTGACTCAAGCAGTCCTTTGCACCTACAAAGGTTAAAAGAGTAGTACTGGCTGCCAGATCTAATAGTAAGGACAAGATGAAATGTTTTACAGAATTACAGCGTAAATTGGTGTAATTTTCATTGAGAATGAGAGCTGTAGGAGTTTACAGCTTCACCTGTGAAAATTCTCTCCTTAAATGTTAGCTGAATGTATTTTTCAGGCATTCACAATGTTTTAACTAAAATGCAAAATCGTGATTTGGACAACAGTTTATGCAATAATTAAATTTGCAATTATTCATTTTAGTGCAGTTATGGATAGAGAAACCCTAACCCACACCCTTGCTGACTCAACTGATCTGCCTACCTATATTGACATATTTTAAATTGGTAAAGCAGCTCCTGAAGTTTAATTCTGTTAATTTCCATGGAAAATTCATATGCTACAGGAGAATGCATTGCAATCTATTTTAGTTTTTGTATCACAAAATTGTTTTTACTAGTGGATGCTTTGCAAGTCAATAAAACCCAACCAACTTGACTTCCCAATCCTCTGCTGAATATGCTGTCAGTTAGGAATGAGACCAAATCGATTTTACTTGCAAATTGGACAGATTTGATGTGGAGTCATTGATGAAGTACAGAGACTCCAAGACTCAGGTTTTTTTAAGAGAGGAATTATATTTCAAATTTAATAATGCCTTTTAAACATGCAGTCATCACTGCACTGTAAATAAGTAACTATAACTACCTGGATATTTCTCCCCTGGATTCTTGGTAAATAAAAGAGGGAAGAAGTGATTTTCAGAAATGCCCAGCACATATTCTGTGTTACAGTCTGGGCAGCAGGAAACACAGATGCTTATTTTCTGCTGTTTAATTTCTAAATAATTTTTGCTCAAAAAAGACCATGTCTTTGCTGCAAGCACATTATCTAGAAATCTGGCTTCCAGGTTACTGCTGGGTGCAAGCTTCTGTTTTATTCTGTGAGCTGGTAGCTTAAGAGGCTGAGCTTAGTGAAAAACAACAGCACTCATCTGAACTGTGGACTCCAGGAGACACTTAACATCAAGGCATTTGTTGCTGGCAGCACAAAAGGAGCTGTTTTAATGAGCTTTAAAGTCACATTACAATGCCATAAAAATCAGAGTTCTCACAGAGTGTACTTAGCAAGATCTGCTCCCTGGATAGACCCATTGTTAAGAAATTCCAAAATGGGTTTCAGGTAAAAAAATATTTTATCATGAAGTTCCTCCACTAATTATTTCCATTTTTCAACTCCTTGTCCCAGGCCCTATAATAACTATGAGCAAGAAATTAATAGGGAATGATTTATCAGTGGACTTTACTGGTTTTAGGTGCTGGTTGTTAATCATTTGCTCAGAGTTCATTCAGTATTTAAAATCCATAGATGAGTAATTCCAGAGTGACATTTGGTCTCGAATTAGTTGGCAAAGAGCTCATTGTACCTCTTGGATGCGACTGATGGATGAGAGTTTAAACAGATGTGTATGGCATGTGGTTGGCTTATTCTTTCATTGAATGCATTTAATAGGATGTGTTCCAATATAAAAAACTGCTTTTAATTTAAAGGTTGTGGCAGAGTCCTCTGAATCTTGGCTACAGTGGGAAACACCCATGTCAGTGGGGATGTGTCCTCTGTGATCAAAACTGACTATCAAAATGCTACAGATAAATAACTCCCTGATTTCACGTTTTCTGTTACTTTCCCTTCAGATAGGCTGAGACTTCAAGGTCATGCTTACAATCAGTTTTCTTGTGACATGCAGCTCTAGTCTGGTTAAAGGGAAGAGGCCAATGAAAGACAAAGACCCCCAGAGAGGGTGTCAGGGCTCTGCCCTTCCTGCCTCTTGCACAGGAGGAAGAAGTGGAGTTTGCTGGCAGTGGGAGCTGACCTTGTGCACGTGCCTTGTGGGCACTAAGGTGTGCTGGGACAACTGCAGGAAAATGTATTTTCTAAAATTCCCTTTTAGAAACTGTAGTTTGAGACTCCTGAGCTGCCCTGTGTTACTGCAGTGAGGCGAGTGCGGGTGAGTGGTGTGCGGTCAGAAGTGCCTCCCGGGAGAATACACAGCTTGCGGCTGCTATTTTTGGAACAGTCAAAAACCATTGAGAAAGAAGCTCCTCCCAGCTGCTCTCTGAGCTGTTATTTTGCATCCTTTTGTGCACTGAGAAACCAGCTGGGGGGAGGCTTGCAGACACCTCTGGGGTGGAAGAAATGAACGTTTGGCTTTTTAAATAATAAAGTAGGAAAGATAAGACAACATTTCAATTCTTTTTAAGAGGCCAGGACATGCCTTCTGTCTAAGCAACTTTGCTGATGCCAGGTTGATGACATCGCTCATGGAGTAGAGGCACTTGTTTTCCCTTGAACTCTTTGCAGCCTCTCTGCCTCCATTTCTCCCCATTTCCCTCACACACGCACCTTGTCCATACAAGGTGAAAATCAGTCAATAATACCTGACTTGAAGGCTTGCCAATTTATGAAAAAAAAGTCATCCCAGTGCCAAAGCCCAGAACAACACGCAAACCTCAAGTTTTATTTTGAGGGTCTTGGCTCATGTGTGGTTTACCTAAGCTTCCTTCTGTAGAGCAGACCCAGGATAATAGCCCCAGAAACTTGTATCACATACCACTTGAACGGAATCAATTATCTCTTGTCCAGAGTCTGTGGTTATCCATGCTTTCAGGTAGCTGCTGGGAGAGCAAAGCAATGGCAAGTGAAAGAGGAGGTCCAAGTGAAAAGATTGGGCTGCAGAGCCATCCCATGCACTGCATCTGCTCCCCCAGCTCTCTTGCGGATGACACCATGTAGCTGTCATTTCTCCTTCTCCTAATTCCCATTAATCATTGTACCAGCCACAGTGCACCTGATGCCATGAATGCTGGTGGCCAGCCTGTGCGTCATTGTACTTCACAGTCTGCTCATTTCAGCACAGCCCGGTGAGTGCCAGACCTTGCAATTCACCACGTTGACCCTCACGAGGATCCCATGGGTTCATGTCTCGAGCTTGGCCAGGTCCCTCTGGATGACATCTCATCCCTCAGGCATGCCAGCCTCACCACTCAGCTCGGTGTTGTCTGCAGACTTGCTAAGGGTGCACTCGATCCCACTGTCTATGTCAGTGATGAAGACATTGAAGACTGGTCCCAGGTCCCAGTACAGACCCTTGAGGGACACCACTCATTGCTGATGTCCACTGGGATTCTAAGCTATTGATTATTAATTACCCTCACACACAGAGCAGTCCTCCCATCAAATCCATGTCCCTCCAATTTAGAGAGAAAGGATGTTGTCAAAGGCCTTACAGAAGTCCAGAGAGATGATGTCTCTTGCTCTTCCACTGTCCACAGATGTAGTCTCTCCATCAATCTACAGTAGACTCGTGTCAAATAGAGTTCTCAAAAACCCAGCTCAGTGCTACTGAGAATGATAGAAATTGTGTCTATCCATCTCTCACTATCTAAATACCTTAAAAACTCATTAACTAATTGAGTTGCCACTATGTTTGTCAGGGATTAATTCAATTCATTGCCCTGAGATAAGTTTTCCTCCTGTTTATGTGACTGTAAACATTCAGCTCAACACAACATCATCTCTCGTTCCTCAATGACTGCAGTAAGATTTATGACAGTGTTTCCAGCAGCATGTTTTTTCTGCTGTTAAAGAAGAGACAGAGAAGATGAGCACATCAAAGGCATGCCCTCAGCTGGCACAAGGCAACAAACTTTACATAAAACAGCACATCATTTTTGTCTTCCCTTCGCTGCTGATGTGTTCTGTAATGTGGCAGCAGCTGTGACAGGAGCAGTGAAGGTTCCTGACCTGTAACCTCCAGTCAGTGCTGGCAAGTGCTGCAGAGATGCTGTGGGATGATGGACATGCAGTCTCTGTAGGCAAAAAGTTATGCTCTAGAAAACCTTACTTACAGGGTTTAATTTGGCTGCATAGACAAGGGACTTCCACACAGTTGGCCTACTGCCAGGTCTCCTTCCTCTCACTTGTGTGAGGGAGCTTCATTTACTTTGACAACAGTGTCTGCTTTGCCAGCATATCTCCCTTGTGCTTTTCCTTGTGCTGCCCCGCAATGGCTCCTGATGCTCTCCTTCATCTTACCCTGCACCAGAGAACTGCAAGTTGAGTGACTTCATGCATGCGTCTTTTCAGCTGTACATGAAATTGTAAACCCCCTGTTCCAGATAGGAGATGACATCACTGCAGTAGAGAACCAATTTATCCCAAACTGTGACTGCAGATAAGGAAAAAGTATTTAAATATAGTGTTACAGGAGTCAGAAAATAAGGATGGTGAGAGTTCAGTGCAAACTCAACTCTATCAGCGGAGTGCATAACTAAGTGAAGTCAAAGCAAATAATGAGGCAGCCAGCCTCATGGCTCAAAGATCATCAAGTCAAGATTATGGCAAATGAGGGGCAGGAAGGAGGGGTCTGAAGACAAGAAATAGACATCAGAGGGGAAATTTGGAGACAGACTTCACATCTTGCTGAAATCTGATCAGTGTAATTGCTCAAAGGTGAAGAGTTCTGGCCATGGTTACTTGGTGGGGTTAACACATGATCACAATTTGTTTCTCCCTGTCTTTTAAGAAACCACAAAAACTCAGCACAAAGCTGAGTCATTTGTAGGTGTGAGGGAAGAATGCCATCTTTTCAGTCTAAACTACTGCTTCCACTAGCTAGGTCTTCTATCCAGCTCCTGGTATTGCTTCATATTCAAGGAATAATTTGACGAACGCTCTTAATCAACACCCCACATGGGACAGAATTGTGGAATTTGCCATTCACTGCTGGAGATCAAAGGGATCCAAATATATTTATTTTGCACCTCTTTTAGTTCTTTTGCTAATTAACAGTGTTCTTTAAATCAAAATCATCGGTTATTTCCGCACACGTGTTGCAAAAAATCCATATTTAAATGCTTTGTCATCAAGCCCCTTTCAGTTTACTGGTTTGGAAATGATGAGAAAGAGACATCAATTTTCAGTATTAGGCATGTTATGACAATTCTTCTTTCTTCCATGTTCCCTGTGACAGCTGTTCAGACAAGCATCAATCAATTGATGTTTTCCAACTTCAAAGGCAGTGTTTGGCCTATGACATCACAGACTTGTTCGTCAAGCAAGCTATCCTCAAGAGACAAGGTAGCATTTAGATGCTGTGACTTCCCTGGTAAATATACTTGTTCAATAAACAATGCAAGTAAATAGCGTCATGCTTGGAGCTTCCTAAAAGCCAAAACTATAAATTACTAGTAACCTTTGGCAAAGCTTAATTTATGCATTCCCATTCATGCAACAGTCATGTCTGACTGGATCTGTTTACAAGTGATCTCAGACTAATTTCTTCTTCAGTTCCACTGATGCATGCAGTAATAATCTCTATTTTTGCTAGTGAGTGTAGAAGGTGAATCAGCTCCATATTATTCTCAATCTTCCCTCCTACCCTTGGGTTAATTATGCACTGGAGGGAGATGAAGGTAGGGACTGGGACTGAACAGAAGCATTTCATTCCTGGCTTCAGGTAGGTATATACAGATATATTCCTTGAAATGCAAATTTATACCACTTTTTCCTCATGGAGTGTCTGAAAAAAACCCCAAGCCAAACAAACAAAAAAACCAAACAAAACACTTTAGGTGAGGTACAGAACTAATCTACCACAATACTTACTCCCATGTTGTATTTTCTGAGTTAAAAAAAAAAAAAGGTAATTTTAGAAAGGAAAAATTATTGGAAGTTTGAGACCTCTGCCAAGAGAAGCAGTTGGAAATCTTGGCCTCTACCTCCACAGTACCTCAGGATAAGGGAGATCCAAATGACAGCAAAAGCAAAATCTGTAAGAACCTTCCATGTAGGTCACATAGGAGTTTTCCTGTATAACTCTTCCAATTAGCACCATTTTATTCCATTTTAATATTTTGATTAATATAATAAGATGCGTTCTTTTACCCTAAATCTTATCTGAACAAAACATAGGTACCTGGTTAAGATAAGGGAGCAAGAGGTGAACATTGTTGGCGAGAGTGGGACTGCTCTGGGTGTGTTGAGCTTACCACTCTTTGGGTTTGCTGGATGCTCTTCAACAGCACTGCAAGGGCCAGCCTGTAGGCTGGTGGTCCTGTGCCAAACCTGGGGCGAGTTTTCCCTTGTCCTTTCTCATCTGTAACTCTTAGCTGGAGAGGAGGGAGAAGAGATGAAATTCTGGGATCACTCAGAACACGCCACACTGTGCCGTATATTTGAACAGGGAAAGCCTACAGAAAATTTCTAAGAGTTGTAAGATTTTGTCTTCTACTGGTGATACAATTGCCTTTAACCACGCTTGGTCTAGATGTGCAAGCCCTTCAGGGAGTGAAAATTTGTAACTAACACATTTTAGAAACACATGAAAAAAGACCTCAAATAGAAATTCCATCTACAATGCCCCTTTTTTAGTGTCAAAATGTTAGAAGGATTCAATCAGCTCCTTGTTGGAGAGGTGAAATCTCTTTTTTCTAGTCCAGTAGACACACAACCTTACGTTGTCACTGATGCAAGACTTTTTCCTACATCATTATTTCCAGGTCAGTGTAAGAGGTGGTTGGGCTGGATGTTTGAGGTTAATTAGTAGTTTTATATATTGACCATCAAAATCCCAAAGGAGTGGTTTTGGATGTATGGGAAGTACCTGAAGCTACACTGACTCTTATCTACTTAATTACATTTCTGAACTGTTTTAGTATTTGTAATTCTTCAGTCTTGACTATTCTTGGACAGTTCCTGGAATGGAACAGAGGAGGAGGCAGCAAACCTCCCTTGGATCTCTATTAGCATTTTGCCAGCTGTATTTTAGAGGTGAGAAGTGAGATACGTATGCCTGGAGAAATTGAATGGTGGGTTGCTGGAACAGACTGTTCAAAGCTTCTTGTATTTGTACAGAGAAATGTTTTGATGGATACTCCCTGGTGAAGGACAACTTAGACTGATCCCCATGCTAATGAGTTACTCAGCGCTTAGATTCAAAAAAGTTTGGTACCATTATTTCCCCACACTCCCCTTTCAAAAATACTTTTAAAAGGTGAGCCTTGTCTGACCAAATGGAAACACCTACACAAATGATCTCATCGTCTCATCCACTTCAGTAATCAATGGGAGAGTAATGGGCACTTCAGCTCATTCCAAAATAGATACTGAAAATATGCCAGATGTGTCACAGCTTACAAGTGAATGTTTCTCCCTGTAGGGTAAGAAGAGAGCCAATGGGGAGTGTTTCAGATACAGATGCTGCTACTATGGATGTGTAAGGCTAGATTAGGATACTTGGACCTGGTCTGGCAATGTTCAGCAAGACCTTTGGAATTGAGATTTACTGCTAGCTTTCTTTTTATGTTTTTGTTATGTGATCTGAAATTGTGGTCATGAACTTTTCATAAAGGGAGGCAAAAGAGTTTAAAACACTTTGAGCACAAAAGTTGCATAATGCCGCTATACTAATGGTTATAATGGCTTATAATTTACCTCTCCATCATGCAGTCCTTATAATATCTACTGTATTCATTGTAGTGCTTGCAACTGAGGTTAAATAGTGTCTGTAGATGTATTTTCTTCACCATCTTCTCTGTGATTCAGAAGTATTCACAAAACAACGTATGAGACATGGCAGATGACATTGTCCCCATAATTTGCTTGGTGGTGGTATACACTAAATAAGGAGTAACAAGAATGGAATTGAAAGAATTATGTCAGTACAAACCTGAATGTTCAATATCAAAATTTGGCTCTTTTTATTTGCTCTGAACAGATAGACCCCTAATTTGGCAAGCTCTTTTGCAGTAATACTGGTGAGAATAGTACTGAGGATTGATTAAATTATTCAGTAGCTTTCTTACCAGCACCGTCATTCTTGGATCTACTGAGAGTAATGTTAATAGATAATACTTTCCTGAACTTAATGTAATAACCCTTTTATACTAAGAAGTTCTTACTCAGAAATGCCAACAGATAACAATGTCCATGGATGAGCTATGTATTTGGAAGAACAACCTCACAAGAGTGGAGACATGAGACTTTGAATAAAATCCAATTTTTCCTTCCAAGCTAATGTTTATTATCTAGAGCAGTGAGTGCTTAGAAATCTTTTGCAGACATCCAAACTGAAAAACACCAGAGTGATTCAGACATCAGAGGATGCACAGTACAACAACAAATACTGATACACTAATTGCTGTGCTGCTCTCGGGTTAATTGAAAAAAAAATCTGTCACTATTTATTCCCCTAGGACTAATATCTAGCTTACAGACAAGCTCTCTTAGTGGCTGCTTTAAAAATTAATTGACCATATCACATTATTGAGAAAAAGCTGCATTCAAAAGAGTTGCATGAAATCTCTCATTGTATTTCTCTGCAAAACCAACAAGGGTAACTCACAACAAGAGGACTCTTAAGGCCTTTTCACACTTCAGTTGCATCCAGAAAGACATAGGAATAACAATAACATTAAATGCAGTGACATGTTCATCCTAATTCTTACACTGCAAACAGCTACAGCATTTTATGATCATAAAAATCCTAATCAGACGAGGAACCAAAATGCTGGATGATCTGAAGATCTGTAGAAAACCAGTGCCTCTATTTGTAATCCTTAGCAGCCAGGCCTGACTTGGTCATGCCGTCCCTTGTAGAGGAACTTCTGACTTGCTTGGATAGATACTGCTTCTTCTGTCCCCTCCATTCTTAAACATCTGCTTCATTCATGGCTTGAAAGACTTCTGGAGTGCTGTGGTCCAAAGGCTGGGTTAGCGTAGGCAGCCCTTCAGTGCCTGCCAAGCCCTCTGTGACTCAGAGCAGCATCAGACTGCTGGGGCTTCAGGGCAAGGGTTATACAAACCAGTAAATTCCATATTCTGGCAAAGATGTGAATGGAAGCGCTAACCTGGCATTGCCCTTGGCTCTAGTGCCTAAGCATTGTGCTTTTGTATAGAGAAATGTGGATTCTCCTGAACTCAGAGAGCAATGAAAGTGGGAAAGCATGCAGAATCAAAACAGACAAAGCTCAGAGGACCACAACAGGAGAGTTGTTAAAGCCACCTACAAAGGCTAGTATTCTGCCTCTTGGTCATGCTGCTCTCTCAAATATGCAGCAAATAGAAGACACCCCATTAATTTTGGGTTTACATCAGCAAATATAACAGCTTCTGGGAAGGTTTTGAAACCACTTTATTGTATCAGTCCCTCCACAAGTAAAAGTCAAGTGTTTGAATTTGTGTATATTTTATCTCTTGGAAAGTTTTCTGTGCTAATTTTTCATTCTAAGAAATACTTCCATCCAGCAAACTCCTCAAAGATATGCTACAGCGCTCCCTCTGAGGTGCAAGCAATATTAGCAACATTCAAGTTACAACTGGACTATTGATAGTTCAAGAAATATCAATTGTTATATCAAAAAGAAATTAGCCATTTGCACTGTTTCGGCTCTGTTAATGTTTTTCTAACCTAAGCCATAATTGTAATCCTCTAAGCAACTCAATACCATAACAAGCAAAGCCAAATGCTTTCAGATCTGTCTTTTATATTATACTGATCCAGTTCAAAAGCAGTTATTCTCATTAAAAGAAATAAAATAATTAATTTGAATGTTTTTCATGTCCCTGTGAAATATATTCCAGTCTTTGTCTATAGTACAGGAAAGAAGAAAAGATTGCTTTCCTAATTAAAGTGGCCTGGTCAGAATAGAGTTGATAGCAAAAGTCCAATTAATGGCAAGAGAGGCAATACTGAATTAAGGCCCTTTGAGAGGCCAATAGATTCAGCAGAAGTCCAGGTCATGTCACCTTCTCATTCCTACCAGTCTATTTTAGAATTTTTAAGTAGTCATTGTCATAGAATTCTGTTCGGTATCCAATGAATGGAGGGAAGTTGTCTATGTATTAAAGTAGTACTCATCCTGTTCTGGAATCTCCAGGTCCCCTTTTGCTGTCCTTGCTCTGCTTCAGCTTTTCTGTCTTTACTATGGGCACAATATTTAGTCACCTTTCAGGAGGGTTGTGCTTTCCAGCAAGGTGTCCTACAAGATGAACTGGAGCCTGGGACTATCCCACCCCAGGGACAGGACTTACTGCCTCTTTTTGTTAAACTTTATGAGGTTTCAGTTTTCCCATTTCCCCAGCCTGTCAAGGTCCCTCTGTGAATGTCAGTGCAGCTGCTGGTGTTATCAGCAACTCCTCCTGCTTTATCACCTGCAAGCTGCTCAGGGTGCAGCCTGTCCCATCATCCAGGTCAGTGGTGAGCATGTTAAACAGCATTATCCCCAGTGTCCATCCCTGGGGTACACCACTAGTGACTGGTCTCCAGCTGGACATTGTGATGCTTGTCAGAAACATCTGAGCCTGGTTCAGCCAGTTTTCAGCCCACATCACTGCCCATGTATCCAGCCTGTGCTTCACTGGTTCGTCTGTGAAGATGTTATGAGGGTCATTGTTGAAAGTCTAACTAAAATAAAGTTTAAAGTGTCAGCTTCTTTACCCCTTTCACCAAGATAGTAATTCCATCAAATAAGGCTGTCAGATTTGCAAAGCATGATTTTCTCTTCCTAAATCCAGGCTGACTACTCCTCTAATCACATTTTCATTCATAAGTGTGTTTGGAAGTGGTTTCCAGGAATATGATGCATTTGTTACTATTCCATCACAAGTACATGCATGATAAATGTGAAGTTTTCATCTATAAATATTTGTTCATGCACATAAACACATATATACACATAAGGGGGAATCAGAACACACCAATCTGCAAAACCATAGGTGGTAAAAAATACTAAATAGTCACAGAAGGAGTTTGAAAGTAGGAATTTGTAAGAGAAAATTTGCTGATGCACACCTAGGGCTATAAGGTGCTATATATAGTTACTCTCCTGTTTAAATTTACATAGCTCTATTTGTTCTATCTTTCATTGTGTTAGATAAAGCCAAGGAGGAGCCTGAGAGTCGTCTCCTAACAACTGCTTTCAGCTCTCTGGAGAGGCCCATGGCTTAAAAATAGCCTGCTCACATATCTTGACACTGAAGTATTTGTACTTGAAGGAAAGAATAATAGCTGCAAGGTCTGTCTTTCTTCCTGTCCTCAGCACAAGAAAGGATTCCTTCAGCAGTGTATTCTTTCCCCTTGTCTGATCAATGAACTCCCCTATCTTTATCTGTGGTCTTTGCCCATTAATCTTTTATCCAGTAAATCAGTTTGATTTTGACATTCTTTGTCTTTTGAACAAATCCTCCAGGGTGGAATCAGTTTTGCTTTCTAATTCTGGAAATGAGTCAAATAGAAAAGTTCCTCTAAGTTGTATGACAATTTTGGGACCGTCTGCATAGAGCTTCTTTAATCTTTTGGACATAGGGGATTTATTTTTCCATGTCCGTGGCATACTGCGCAGCTCTACTTGATGCACAGGGCAGTCTGTTGCCTTCATACCTCCTGCGTTGGGCTGAAACTCCAAGGAATTGAAATTCGATAATCTCCCTGCCAAGACTGAAATTTGGCAAACACTTTGGACTTAATAATGTGGTAACTCAGCAATCTCTCAGTGGATTAAAAATTTAAGTTCAGTAGGGTCCAACTGCTTGATGGTAGTGTTACATTTAGGTATGGCATAAAAAGTACAGTGTGTGATAGTATTCCTTCAAAGCATGGAAGGGGCTTTTGATCTCTCAGGGTCTATTGCTACCACAGATTTCTGAGCTGCCATGCGAGCCAGAAGAGCTCTTTCCCTCAGCCTTACCCCTGCATCATGCTGGCAGGTATTTGTGCTGCCACAAAACTTCAGTGGTGGATTTTCAGCTCACTGGCTGGGTTTCCCATACAGCCCGTACTTGGTGTATTGACACAAATGAAAGGGTGTCTTGGGGACATGAATGAGCAGTCAGGGACACATTGTGCTTGGAACTGCAATGACACTGAGTTTAAAAATGACCTGGGATTGTCTCACAAAGGCATTGAGAGGAAAAACAACCATCTCATTCTGTATAGCATGTGGGGTTTTAAATCTCGCCAGGATGCAGCTTGAATGAATGCAATTCCCCAGATAGGAAAAGATGTCCCAAATAAACAAAAACTAACCAACCTACTTAGTGCAAGGCTGCACTTAAAAAAAAAAAAATCAATTGGCTCCAGAAATTCACTGAGTTAGAAGAAACAGTGACCTTGAGAGCAAGGCATCAAAGTTAAACACGTCAAATCCTGGTCTTCTTATGTAACAGCAGACAAGTTGTAGCCTCAACTTTCATCTGTGAAAGATGACCATCCTGTGTGCCAGCTTTTTAGATCTGAGTTATGTGCTGGGACACCTCCACAGATCATGGCATAATTTACACTTTAAAGAACTCACCTGGCAAGTGGTGTATGGCTAAACAAATCCCCAGATATGTGGAGTTACTTGCCATTGAAATTTGTGTTTAGATAGTGGCTTTCTGGTTTTAAATGAGTGTCTCCACCTGCTTTGGTGTTATCCCAGCTGCAGCAGCTGGAGAGCAGCAGCACTCCCTCTCTGTCAGAGGGAAGTAGCAATGGCTCTGCTTACAGAAATCTTCCACAAGTGGAGTCCACCAGTTTCCTACACAGGAGACATCATCAGTAAACCTTGCACCATTTTTGATACCACTTGTAACCCGTGTTACCTGTCCAGGTGTGAAGCTGCCCTGTCACAAGTGCTGCTGTGTGGCTGGAGCCCACTCATGGTAGTGTTTTAGGAAGCTGGAACACGTGAAGCCAATGCTCCATTTTTTTCTTGTTGGTCTCCTGTGATCTCTTTATTGACTGCCTCGACCTTGCCCGTGGCAAGATGGCTTGAGCAAGGTTTTTCAAACACTCCCTGGGGGAGTTCTTGTCCTCTGACTCTTTGTTTCCAGTATTTTTCAGCTATGTGTGCCTGTGTGCAACTGGAGAAACAACGGTGTCTCTAGAAATTAATTCTGTCTTATATTTATTCTTCTACAATAATATATTTATTGTTACCTGAGCTGTTGCTGCCCTTTCAGGCTAGTGTGAAGTCAATCACTCCCTGCCACCTTTCATCATGCTGTTTTATCAGTGAATTGCTCCAAATGCACTTATCTTGCAAATTGCACAGCATGAATTCACTCTTCCTTAAGGGTGATTTTAAAAATAGTTTTCAAGAAGGCTTTTTTCCTAGTTCAAATTGCTTTTATTCTCTTTCAAATGAAAGAATACTGTCTATAGTGGCTGGGCACAAAATCCTGAATTTAAACATGCTTGCATTTCTGGCTGTTTCAAGTCTGGATCCTGACTAGCTGGCTAGAACTTCTTTTACATTTTCCTTCACTCCCTTTAAAATTCATATATTTTCCTGAGGCTTATTTACTGGCAGCAAGCAGAAGAAAAATTTACTCTCATGCAAGGGGGGGAACCTTTTAGTGAGTAATTCATATTGGGAATAATCCAATTATAAGAATTCTTTGAAAAAATAATGTATTCTGAGCTACCTTTTTGCCCAGACAGTGACTAACTTTGAAAAAATAGGAAAATTTATGTAACTCATAAATCTGTTGCATTCTGCAACTGATGCTGAATGGTAGATGTAATTTATTTAACAAAGCAGGTTAGTCCTTTTCTTACCCTTTGCTTGCCCTGTCTCAGAAAGACCGGGTTTGGGGGTTTATGGCTAAGGTGGTTGACCTCCAAACATTCATGCACCCTCCATTCCTGGAAGCCCTGTGGCACTGGACACAAGGCTGGTAGGATGGGACTTTTCTACCGAATGCAGCTTCTGCTGGCACAGGGCTGCACCGTGCAGTGAAGCAGTGTGCTTCAGAGGGAAACTGTTCTTTGGATGCCTTTCAGGTACCCAAAATGAAATTCAGCAATTAAAAGAAATAAGGAACTTCTGTGTTTTGTCATTTGATCACAGCTACGCTTGCTTCCTACCAGCTTGTCAAAGCCTGGTGACAGTAGAAGGATGCTGCCAGTCTTGCTGCCAGTTTCTCTGATAAAGCTCTAGATAAATTCTTCCTTATGTTTTCTCCTAAATGGGGCTGAAGCAGAACCCTGGATCAGAACATCTCCAAAGGCAATAAGAGAGGCGTGTTAGTGCAAATCAGAATTGAGCTGTGCTTGATTCTGGGTTGGAAGTAGTGTCAAAATGTAGAGTGAGCCTTCAAGGGACTTTGCGATGTCCAAAACCCAGAACCAAGTGTGGATCTGCACAGTGCGCCTGAGCAGTCACAAAGCTCTGTGTGACTGACTTGCCAAGATTTTGCTTAGCTGCAGAAAATATGTATTCTCAGGCGATTGCAAATGTGAAATAAATTCCATTAGCACAAATCTGCTTTTAGGTAAGAAAACGCTTTTAGAGGGATTGAAACAACCCCTTTTAACTTTACGTTTTCTTAAGGGGCTGAGAGCCATCCATCAGCCTATGGCTGAGTCATGAGCAGCAGCTCCTTAAGCATCAGTGTCTTGATTACTTTTGCTTTGGAGAGTGTTGCTGCTTGCACTTTGATATACCAATGGCCACATATCAAATGGCACCACAGCTGACTACCCAGCATTGTCTGCCACAGCCAGGTTTGATGGTCTATTTTGGTAGTACTAGCCCTGCACATCGTAATTACTTTCTTCTGGAAGAAAAGTTCTTCAGTTTATCACTGAAATCCATTATTAGAAAACATGAAAATAATTGCTCAAGACCCTGATTTCCACCTGATCTTTCCATCCTGAGAGACACTTGTGCCCTAATTGGGTAAGACTTTTTATCTTCTATTTTTATTATATTATTTATTTTAACTTTTAATTATCTTTAAATAATTTCTATTTTAAACTCCTAGCCTATTTGTAATTTAATATAAGTGTGAATATTGTGGCTGATGGCATATAAAAGTCCTGATGAGCTGTTTCTTTTGGGATTTTTAGCTTTAACTAATTTTGCTTTGTGCCACTAACAGCCCATTCCTCAGATGTGCTCCACAAATGTCATCAGATATTCCCTTGTTCCGGTTTATGACACTCTAGAGATAAATTTACCTGCTGAAGTCTGAGTCATCATTTCAACTACATCATGTTGTGTATACACTATCTTCTCCCTAACCCAACCATCCCAGTCTTCTCAGCTCTTCCTACATGCCATTACATATTTGCATTGCTTATCCCCAGTTGCTCTGCTTTCCACTGCATTCTCTGCAATGGCAGAACTGGACAAGAAAACAGTGTTTCAGGTGAGGAATATAAAGGAACTTATATGTTTTTCTCATGGTTTTTTTTTTCCCTAAGCTGAATACTTGATGGCTTTTTTTTTTTTTCCTTTTCTTCCTTTTTCCTTTTTTTTTTTTTGACTGCTGCAAGGCAGTAGACAAAGCAACTGCAGTAATGATGTACTTTCAAGTGAAACTGGAATAATGGTGAAATAATAACCCAGCAGTACTTATCTGCTTGTGAAGCCTCTGACCTTTGTTAGCATTGCTTTTTGCCTGTTCTCAGCACTCCCTGTCTGTCCATTCAGCAGGATGTGAAAGGCTTGGGGATTTCAAATGATGGGAAGCTCACCATGTCCTGGCAATGTGCATTTGCAGCCCATAAAGCCAACCATGTCCTGGGCTGCATCTGAAGCAGCGTGGGCAGCAGGGCAAGGGAGGGGATTCTGATGCTCTGCTCTCATGAGACCCTACCTGGAGCACTGCATTCACCACTGGAGCCCTCAGAACGAGAAAGACACAGACCCAGAATGAGTTGGAATAAGTCCAAAGGAGGGCCATAATGATGATCAGAGGGCTGGAACACCTCTGCTATGAAGACAGGCTGAGAGAGCTGATGCTGTTCAGCCTGGCGAAGAGCAGGCTTCAGAGAGACCATAGAGCACCTTGCAGTACCCAAATGTTCTACGGGAGGGCTGGGGAGGGACGTTTCTCAGGGACATGCAGTGATAGGATAAGGAATAATGACTTTAACTGAGAGAGTTTAAAGACATTAGATTGGATATTAGGAAGGGATTCTTAACTGGGAGGGTGATGAGCAAGTGAATGTACATCCCTGTAGTTGTTCAAGGCTAGGTTGGATGGAGCTCTAAACAACCTGGCCTAGTGCAAGGTGTCCCTGCCCATGGCAGGGGGATTGAAACTAGATGAACTTTAAGGTCATTTCTGAGCCAAACCATTCTGTGGTTCAATGATTCTTTCCTCCTTGGCCCGCTGGTTCCTGCCCCTAAGCCTGCTCCCCACATCTGGTGGGAGTCCTTGTGCTCTCCCCTTTCTTCTGTATGAACAATTCGCTGTCAGCTGCCACCTTCCACTGAGTGGAAGAAATTCATTTCATCCCATTGCAGGGTCACGTCTGCAAAGCATATGGCCTTTTCTTACAGAAGACTGAAGGTGACCCGTAACCACCTGACAGCATCTTCCAGGTTCTCACCTCATGGCTATTGCCATGACATTCATCTCCAGTTACATGCAATTTTCTATTAGATCCTCCTTTCTTCTTGTAATGAGACTGTAACATCAAGTTGCATTATCCTTTTGCACAGAAGAAAAAGATTCAGACTCTTTCAAAAGCAAACAATTTATGGCAGTGGCAGGTGCTCACAGCATCTAATTTACAATTTAACACCACTAGGGTTTTACTGGGAGGTTATTTCACCTTCCGCAGCTACTGCATCTCTGACAATAATTATAAAAAAAAACAAACCTTGGTTAGAACAGTACAATTTCTTTGCCAGAACAGGGAGGCTTTATATTTGAGGTTAATAAAATGTAACGTTTCATTCCAGAGATCACAGCTTGTGTCTCATGCTGTAACACTCTTTGCTTAGAAACATTTTCCTTTGGGGTGGAAAATGGCTAGGTGAAAGCATCAACACAGAAACACTACTTTAGAACTGTCTGTGCCTATAGTTGTTTTCATGCAGAGCCAAGTAGGGGACTCCTAGACTTAGTAAGCTACAAAGCTTCAAGAATTACAATAAGATAATACAACTGGACAAAAATGGCAGAAAAATACATCTATTTTTCAAAAAGTGGCAAAAGAAAGCACTTTTGACTCTTAAAAAAGTTTCCTCTACTACAGAGAGATTCTGATTTCAGTATAAAGGGAGATTCTTTGTGGCATCTCCTCTGCTGAGCTTTAAACCATTAACTGAAGGAGTCAGTTTGCTGTCTGAGTCCTTACCCAAAAGACAAGGTGCTCCTTGACTGCACATAGATGAACACAAAAAATACGGACACACACAGATCTTCTTCGCTACTTGGAGAGTGAGACTGATAGCAATAAAATGAGGTTTTTCTCCCAGTTGAGGAGGAAAATAAGGGTGAACATGAGCAATGGAGGCAAGGGCAAGCAGGTCGGAGATAAAAATTGGAGATGGATATGGAAGAGACAGCTACCCCTTTTTGAGATTATTTCCTGCTTTTAAAATGTGTAAGACAGCTTCATTTAGAGCACAGAAATATAATGGAAGGAACCAACATATAAGAAGAAAATAAGATTTTTTGGCACTAGCTGTCTAAAAGTGTAGCATTTGGTGAAGATATCCCTGAGAAATCAGCAGCCGAGAAGTCAGCAGCAGCAACAGGAAATCCATTTTGAAGTGCTGAAAGCCAATACAGCTTCATTATCATCTCATAGTCTCATCAGCTCACAGTTTAGCAGTTAGTGTTGTCCCTGGTAACCACATACAAGAACAACGTCATACTTTGAGAAAAAAAAAATCTGAATGAACTCTCTGCTGTTCCAGTTTGTGTGAGGGATCATAACATTTCTTCTACACACATTGTAAATAGGCCAGTTCTTTATGATCTTGTTCAACAAAATCACCTCTTTTTGGTAAGACTCCATTACCTGTCCAGAGGGCTTTGGAGAAGACAAATGGGGAGAAGACAATGGGGTCCTGTTGTGGAGCTCAGGTACACCACAAGGTGAAATGGGGGGAACCCAGTGAAGAAAGTGAGACATCCCACAGTGAGATTTCTTTTGTTTCAGCTTGATAACACCTTTTTCATCTCATTCTCCAAGGTGCTCCGTAAATCACAGAATGACGGAATATTCTGAGTTGGAAGGGACCCACAAGGATCATGAAGACCAACTCTTAAGTGAATGGCCCTTGCAGGGATTGAACCCACAACCTTGGTGTTATTAGGCACATTATTTCTGCAAATCCCAGCTTTGCAAACCTCCCTTGTTCAGGTAGCTGGGTTTCTGCATGCCCCCTGAAAGCCATGCAGCTCAAAATACCTCTCTTCCACAGCATTGGTGTAATGCCCTTAAAAATGCATGGAAGGTTCCTAATGTAGGCGAGGAAGGAAGAAGTGGCAGAGGAGACTGTGGAGTCCCTGACAGTGAAGAGCTTTTCACTGTTGTCATATCAACCCCCTAGCTCCTCTCTCTGTCTTACTATGAAGCATCACATATGAATGAAGGCACCTTAGCATTTCTCACCTAAGCTGAAAAATCATTGAATTGGGCATCTTTGCACTTTGGATCATAATGTCACCCTGTACAATCATACCACTAGAGACCCAAGGTCAGATGTTGGGCAATTTCCTGTTTGAAGGCAGAAATACTACTTTCTCAGAAAGCTGCAGAAGCTGGCTGGGGCCACACATGCAGGCAACACCTTTTGTCATCCCTATTATCTCCAGGTGCAGTCAGAGCTCTGGATTAATGCTGAATACAGCAGAAAGTGCAGTACAGTACAGATAGACCCACCCACGATTGTCATACTGGCCACAAGTGTAAAATTGACAGTACAACCCTGTTTCTGCACAGGGGGTGTGGTGCCTATGGGGTTTAGAGTGATGGGGGCTCTGTGGTGCTCAGGTGGGATAATTTTCTGGTCAGTGGAGATCTCCAGCCGACATCTGGGTGCCCTGGAAAGAACTGGTCATGACATGAGCTGTTGTGATCTTTTATGGCCCAGAGCAGTGGAAGGTTACAGATATTGTAGTACTGAGTTCAGGACACCAACACAGGCAGATGATGCACTAAGACCCAAGGAAAGAACATCTCTTGTCTGTATTTAATTTATTCCGGTGTCTGAGTGACTTTTTTTTTTCACATTCTATTTTGCCATCAGCTCATTGTACTGCGTCATGTTACATATTTCCTAACCAGGCTGATCAGATTAGTTTCTCTTGTGCTCTTGCTTTTCGACAAGGAGGTGAGGCTATAGTTTTTGCTTTGCCATTGGTCTGTGTGCCCTTATCTTCACTTTCCTCAGCTGTGTCCAGGAACTGAGCTCTCTGAGGGCATTTGGGATGATCTCCCTGAGCCAGTGAGGGATTAGAGCTCAGGTTGTGGGATGGGTGACACAGGCAGTAGGAATCACCTCGGAGTCGTAACTTGGAGAAGGAGGACTGCTGCTGCAGGCAAGGCTGGATAATTTGTGCATGCCACATACTGTTCCATGGGAAAAGTCATCCTTGTTTCCTGCAGTTTGAAGTTGGTGCTGATGCTGTCTCTCAAGTCATGGCATATCCATCCCTGTCCAGTGCCATGTAGGAATTGCTGTCTGGAAGACAGTTGTGTGGATAAGCACTGTTGTTGGAGCTTGTGACCAGTGTGGAGTGTCCATGTCCGAGAGCCTGTTCAGAAAATGCTTGTGAAACCATCAGCCTTATGAAACTCCTGCTAGAGCAGCAGCCCAAAGATGGACTCGCTCTCCACTACTGTTTCTCAGAAGAACCTTGGGTTAATTCCAAGAGAAGTGCTTAGGAAAGTAAGGTCTCCTCCTCTGCTCTGGCGCAGGCAAGGTAATAGGGCTGTGTCCAGACTTGCAAGCTGGGCAGGAGAAGCCTGCGTGCCAGGGAAGTGGCCCATGGCTGAGCACAGGAGGTACAGATGAGATAGTGATTTGCCCCTGCAGGCTGTCAGCGCCAGGGAACCCTCCCTGATGGAATGTCTCAATCTGCCCATGCAGGAAGACTGCTCATTACTGGCATTTCTGACCAGGAGGATGATGCAGTGCTCCTTCTCTTTAGTTTTCCTAGCAAGAATTGACATTGTTTTCTCAAGGGAAGAAACTAAGCTTGGCCAAGCAAAGCTGCGTCAAGCCTCACTGCCGAGGACTCCTTGAATCATCTCCTGCTCAAGGCAGTGATGCTTTTTCACTTTCACACCCCACTGCCCTTGATCCCATGGGATTACTCCTTCAGTTCTTGACTATATAACCTATGAAATCTGCAGTGCCTTTGCATATGTGACTGTTGGCAGTGGTCTGATGTTATGAGTGGTTGAATAGTTCCAGGGCTTGTCAGAATTGGGGTGGGACAACCAAAGAAAACTCTGCATTAGCAGGGTACGATTGTGGCACAGAGTTGTGAGTCCTGCACAGGTGAAGTCAGGCATTTGCTTTAAAATGTAGCTTAGACGTGTTGTCCCACCCACCAGCAGTGATTGACTGATCTTTGGTTTTTTCATAAAATGATGGATGTTGGGAGCTCACTGCTGCACCTGTGTTCCTGTCAACCTCGAATTTCCTCTTTCTGGCAGAAAAATTGCTCTTCTCTTCTGGATGCTACAGGAGGGGGTTGGCTCCAACACCCAAAACCCTACACAAGCTCTGAACTCCAGTAAAAGAGTGGGCAGTGGGGGCGGTAGAAGCAAAGGCTTATTTTTGTGGAGTGCCACTCTAAGTGGTGTATTTAAGACAGATAAAGTCTGTTGCTCTGCCAAATGCAAACTTAAATGTACAGCCCCCACCTTGCAGAATGGTATTTGTATTTTTTTTTCTGTAAAATTACCATAGTCTCCATCTGGCAGCATCCTGCAGAACTGAGCTGTATTTGCGAGGATATTGGGATCAGGACGCAGAGTACAGCCTCTTCTTACACCTCCTGTTTTCGTTTTTGTTTTGTGTTTGTGCAGTAGAGATAAATGAATTCATGCCATCTGCCCCCACTTCCAAACAAAACACATCTGTGTTAGACAGCAACAGAGGGATGTGCGGGGCTGGCGATGTTTCCAGCACAGATCCAGCAGTGCCAACTGCTGCATCCCTGCACATCCCAAGGACAGTGGCCAGGGCACTCTGCACTTCCAAAGAGGTGCCAAGTGATGGATATGGGAGCCATACTGCGGGCACCAAGTTGGAAAAAAACTCGCAGGAATCTTGGCACTCATCTCCTAGCCTCGCCAGGATATAACCAGCAGTTTTAGTAAAAAATCTGCCTACAGATTCCCCCTCTTCATTTTCTCTCCTGGCTATATCTCCAGATGAGAGCTTTAGTGCTTCACATTATTACAGGGTTTTTTTCTGCCAGCAAGAGGTCTCCTTAATATAGAGTGCTTATATAAATAATGTATATGGTTCTGGAAGTTTATAAAATTAGGTGGGTCATACCTCCTTTCTTGTATAACAATTTTCTTCATGAAAAGTCGAGTGGATTTTTTTCGAGAAGGTCTCCAGTCGTAACAAAAAGAAAGGAGACCAGATTGCTGAACACCTATGCCACCAATTCTCTTTTCAAGGTTTCCTGAAACACCAACACTACAGCTGTTTTTGAGTTTTGCCTAAGAAAGGAGAGCAAATGCCATGGTGTGCTGTATGACATCTGGCACTGGAGCATTTCCTCTCTTCTTCAGGTCCATATTTTTCTTTCCTGCTCCCTGCTTCACTCAGTGTATTTCTTCAGCTGTGATGATTTTTCACATAACCTCTTTGGCAGCCACAGGAGAAATTCTCTCAACTCAGACTGTGTTGGCACTTAGGCCCCTTGAAACATCAACCACTACATCTAACTTAATGAAGCACATTGAACAACATGGGGGCAAGCTGTTTGACAAAAATAGGTTTTTGCAAGTGGTTCTAAGTTATATTTAAACTGTCAGTGCCCAAGAGCACTTCCCTGCTTCAGGGTTCTAGGGTGTTCTCCAAACTGAAAATCAGGCTAATACCCAGGGATGCCATATCTCTCTACTTTGGAAGAAAACACTGGTGGGTGGAGGAAGTAGGAGATGCTCTGGCCTGTCCTCAGTCTTGGGGAGGATGAGATATATGGTTGTCCTGGTCTGATGGTTTTGTCAGAGACTTTGTGTCATCTTTAGTGCCAAGCCAGAAAGCACACTTTCTTGTAGGTACATTGGGAAGAAAATTGTTCTCTGCTTCCTGGGTACATTGAGAGCTTCCCAAAGACTGAATAAATAGGACTATGTAAGATAGGTCAGTGTGGTTTTGGGTAGCTTAGTGCAGAAAAAAAAGAAAAATAAAGATAAGCTCATCTTTCCTTTGTGCATCTTAGAGCACTTTAGAATCTCTGAGGTCTGATTTGTATAAGAAACATCCATAAACCTAATAAGGGCTGTTTTTAATAGGAATGAACTCTTTGTACAGTAGAATAGCTCAACTGATTTAAATCAAATCCTTACTAATTCCAATTAAAACCATATAGCCCACTGATTAGCAAAAAATAAGAGCACAAAATTGTTTTTAAATAGCTTCCATGTAAACCATTTCACTTCTCATGGGGGAGATAAACCTAAAGACCAGGATTTTCAGAGGAGTTGATCTCTAAGCAAGCTGTTTTTGGAGTGGCAGCAGGAGATACACAGTGTCTCCAAAACTGGTTCCTAATTGCCTTCTTCTCACAGAAAAACACATCTGGAAAAGACCTTTGGAACTGCTCTGGTTCTATCACCAACAAGTCAATATGCACAGGCAATGGCTGAATAGATACACAGGCATGCATCTCTAAATCACTGTCTAGTTTTGTGTTTTTCAGGACTGTTTCCCTGTAAAAAACCACTTCCTCAGAGAGGCACATGATTCAATTGGATGCACATTCAAGGGGGAATGTTTGCACTAAAGCCAAAGAGAATTTCAGATTTTTGACCAGGAGCTACTTGTTTACTTTGTCTTTGACATTTTTATATAATCCCTTTGCTATTACCAAAATAATTTGTGCATGGACTGTGCATAATATGGGGTTTGAGAAACTGCTTGTTAACACTGTGAAAATTGAAGTCATGCCTTGTAAGAATACTTACAGGTAGAAAATGAGCATGAAGGAAACAAAATCTGTTGAAAGACAAAGCATTTGGAGTGAACCTGTCTATCCTGCAAGATGTCTTGGTTTTTATTCAAAAAATGTGGTGCTTAGGAGCATGGTTTAGTGGTGGGCCTGTCAGAGCTGTGTTAGTGGTTGGATTTGATGATCTCAGTGGTCTTTTCCAAATTCAATGATTCTATGATTCTACGACTCTATTCAACACTTATTGTTACATTATTGAATGGGAGGGAGAAGAGGCTAACAACCTCAAGACAGTTCATCAGCTGTGGGCAGTTTCTAGGCTTGGTCCAGACTAGGGACCAAGATTTAGGGTTGCCTGGGGAGATTAAGTGGTGGGGCAATGGCTGAGAGGTGTAGGGCCCCAGAAAAGAAGAGTGAGTATCATCATCAAACTATCTTGTTCATCTCCATCTTAATTTTCCTTTCTCAGATCTCACAGTCCCATCTGATGAAATTCACCTGCTCATTCTTCTTTTCCAAAGCAGTTTTCCCTAAGGATTAAAAAAATCACACCCATTTGATGCCTAAAGATTTTTGCTTTTTATATGTTTTTCATATATTCATAGCTTTGTAGACTACTATTACATAGTTATATAGCTTCTGGTGTTTTTCCTATCCTTTCCCTTAGATTTTAGAATAATAAGCTAACCTTCTAACACATTCCTGAAATACTGTTTCATCTTTTTTTCAACAAGAGAAGCCTGACAGGGACATTTTGCTTTCCAACCAGAATCTGAGAAGACACAACAAGAAATGGGGCAGAGAAGCCCCTGGAACGACTCCAGTGGGGCAGGACCCAGAGAAAATTACCTAAGCAATTACTCTTTTAATTGGACAATATTTATTAGATATGCTAATTTGTTAAATTTATAAAAATTGTAGAAATCCGATGCCAGGCGTGGCCATGACCACTGGGACACTTGGGAGCTTCCAATAAAGGCCTGCTTTTTAGTTTACTATTTTAACACTGTTGCAAGAGTTTTTGTCTTTTGATATTAGGAAACACATTGAAACATCATGGCTTTTCTTTGATTGTGTATCATTTGACTATTTCATGTGCTAGTTGGCCTGAGAATTTCATATTTGTCAGTCTCAGTCAGGAATGGGTTCTTCAGTCAGGAGTGGGTTCTTCATTCAGCTCCCTGAGATGTGTTGTCTCTGTTTTGGGGACAGCAGGAGCATTGCAGCAGGTCAGTTGTGTTCACAGAATTGTAGAATATTTTGAGTGGGAAAGGACCCACAAAGATCATCAAAGTCCAGCTCCTGGCCCTGCACAGAACATCCCTAAGGAGCACACCATGCGCCTGAGAACACTGAACTTCTTGGACTCTGGCAGGCTTAGTGCTGTGATCACTGTCCTGGACAGCCTTTTCAGACAGCCCATCTCATATATCCAGTTCTGACCCATGGGTTTTCACCTCTTAGAATCCAGGGCCTTTGTGCGGATACACCTTGCAAATGTGTTTTCTCTAGGTGGACAAGACACTGTACTGTGGTTTGCAACTAATGCTGTTGTAATCTGCTCTCTGCACCCACCAAGTACAGTCCAAACACATAAACAGCCTAGTGTCCCCTATTGAAAAGCTGTGAGGGAAAGGGAAGGAAAGAGGCTTCATGCAGAGGCAAAGTCAGGCCACTGAAGCAGCTTTCACTCTCCCCATGAGGACTCTTAGGAGAGGAAAAGCCAGTCCTGGACCAAAGTAAGGCAGTGGAGAAAGTTCTGTGGGTACCAGCTGTTGGAGCTTGGATGCAAACAGCTTAAGTTTTATAGGAAGAAGATGGCCAAGCTGTTTCCTTGGGAGGGACTTAAGTAGCAGAGATGTGGAGGATAGACAGGAATATCTGGGAGGTGATTCCAAGTCGCAGATGCAGCAGGATAGGTAGGTGAAGTGATAGTGGGGAGAGGAGGCGATGAGCCAGTGGTGAGGATAATGTCATTGTCAGGGCTGTGGGAAAAGACAGTGATAGAAAGCTTAACAAATTAGAGTATTTACTCCTAGAGTATTTGTTCTTGCAGGTCTGGGCAACTGAATGCATTTGGTGCAGAAAATCTGCCTGTCACTCAAGAACTGTGTTTGTCACACTTAATAAAGGTGGAAGTGAGACTGGCTGAGATAATTCTGAATTTCCATAATGCTCATAATTCAGGCGAGTATCAGGGATTTCAGAAAGGCTATGCCTCTGTCCTTGCCTGTCCATATGGTACATGCATATGCAAAACCCCACATTCCCAAGAGAATTCACAAATCAAATAGAAAAGAAGAAAAACTGTAGTTTGTTGCCTTTTTTTCTTCTCTCACAATGCTAATTACCATGGTATCCAAGTGCCTATTTGCTAGGTGTGCATAAATCAGGGCTTTTGTAACAGTCTCCTGAGGGAAGTTTTGTCTGATTTATTGGGATCCCTCGCACAGAGATAATAACACTGGGTGGGCAGGAGCAGGCTGGCAGGCATGTGCTGTGCTCCAGTAATCCCTTCTGCCCTCTAGAGCATCCCAGCCCAGGGCAGGGCTGCAGAGGAAGAGCTGAGAGTGTGGCTGAGGTGGGTGAGGTGTGATGTCCTGCCCTGCAGAGGGGAGAGCTGAGAAAAGCTGCCTGCTCTGTCCTACCTCCTGGGGTGTGGCACTTAGTGGCCCAAGGGTTTTGGGGAAACTGGTCCATGATGGGAGCAGTTTAGTGCCCATCTCCCGCACAAAGCTCCCTGGGCATGAGTGGTGACAGCAGCGTAATAAGGGTGCAAAAGGAGGAAAGGGTATGATGGGGAGATGGGGAATGGTCCCTTTGAATGCATGGCACAAGCCTTTAATCCTACCCAAATGAAATATAATGCTGGGTAGTGGCAAGCTTAACTTGAAACAGCATTTTTAAAATCCTCATATGAAGCCACGAGACTAATTTTCTTTTGCTGACTTGATGCCTTACTTTATCCAGACCCTTTCTCTTGGGTAGGTATGGCTTACTTTCCTTTCTGTGTCTTCATTTATTTGTCTCTTGCCACCTCTCTGTCAGAGGAATTGGTACAAGCACTTTGTGCTCTTCATGCTTGCTCTACTTTTAAATGATTTTCTGAAGTCTGGGAGCAAAACTGTGCTATGTTCAGAGCTACATGCTAAGTGTCCAGGTGTCAAGGGATTTAGGGATTTGAAAATATATGGGCTACATCAAAGGTAATCCTTTGAATATTAAAAGCAGAAAAACCTGCCAGGCCACTTTGCATAACATGCTGTATAATCTGGGAAGCGGTTCCAAGGTGCCTGTTACCATGGCACCTCTTGGAGAAGCTTAGCAATATTAGCAGAAAAACAGTGGTGGTGGGTTAAAGCGACGATTGCAGCTCCAGGCTCAGGCTCACAGTGGCTGTACCTCAGCTGACTGCTTGCTCAAGTGTACATGGCTGTGATCGTCATTTCCTTTCTCCATCACAAGTGCATGTTAAAACTCATAATCTTAAACCTCGTGCACTCAGACTTTAACCTGAACTTGCCTCATAACTAAGGCCCAGCCCAGTTGTGCTGCTTGACCGAGGTCATAGGGGTCCACTAAACCTTGGTGACTTGTCTGTCTCTGCTGTGGACTTGAATTCATGTTGGATCTCCCTTTGTGGTCTGGGTCACTCCCGAGAACTGGGATTCAGCTGCCTGACTATAAATGTCTGCTTCTGAGCTGGTCTCCTTCTGTTTATTTAGAATGGAGAGAAATCGACTCCTCTGGATATTGTATATCTCATTCTAAAGTAAATCCTTAGAATAGGCCACCTGAAATCTATCCTAAATGCCAGTTTTCTTCCTGGTTGTAAAGGAAATCTTGAATCATTAGCTTAGTTAGTGTAGGCAATCATATTACAGACTTTTCTAGGGGTCAGTTCATCAGATGGAAGCTTTTAGTGTAAATTGAGACGCTCTAGGGACCCGAGACATCTGTACGGGGTTGGCAGGCATGACATGAGGCTGGGAGGAGACCTATGCCTTTCAAGAGTGGCAGCTGGAAGCCAGGTTGCAGAGTGTCTCAAATAGCAGAAAATACTGATTGCTGGCAACTGAATAAAGCCCTTTGGGTGGGGTACAGCTCCAGCCTAAGGCACTTCCAGATCTTCAGGTAAGTGCATGTGGACTCAGTCTCTAAGCACTCAGGGTGTCCAGCTCTGGGATCCCCAATGTAAGGACATGGACCTGTTGGAGTGTGTCCAGAGGAGGGTCACAAAGATGATGAGAGGGCTGGAGCAACTTTCCTGTAAAGACAGGCTGAGAGAACTGGGGCTGTTCAGCCTGCAGAAGAGAAGGCTCCAGGGCAACCTTAGAGCAGCCTTACAATAGCTAAAATGGGCTACAAGAGAGCTGGAGAGGGACTTTTCACAAAAGCATGTAGTGATAGGTTAATGGCTTCAGACTGGAGGAGGGTAGAGTAGATATTAGAAAGAAATTTGTCAGTATGAGGGTGGAGAGGCCCTGGAGCAAGTTTCCCAGAGAAGTGTATGCTCCATCCTTGAAAGTGTTAAAGGCCAGGTTAAAAAGCCTTTAAAAATTTTTGAGCAACCTGGTCTAGTGGAAGGTGTTCCTGCCCATGGCAGTGGGGGTTGGAACTAAATGATCTTTAAGGTCCCTTTCAACCCAAAGTGTTCTGTGATTCTGTGATAAGAGCTCATTGCAGCAGCTCGTACATAGGTATGGAGGTATAGGTTTGAGATGTCCCACTGGTTCCCACCTGGTCTCCATCTGCTCTTCCAAAAATGTGCAAATGCTGCATCGTATCACTGCATGTCTCAGACACCCTAGGGTGTGTCAAGTAACAGAGGGCATCCTGATGAATTGAACCCTGGCCCTGGTTAACACAGTCAGTGGATCCTAGGAAGGAATTATCCCACCTCAAAGCAGATACTCAGCTCATCCGAATCACTCTTCAGAGGCCCTTGACTGTATGGAATCACTGTTCATTGATTGCCAGGGAATTTAATGATCTCAGTTCAGTTGCCCACCTGTAGATATTGCTGGTCTCTGAGGGGCTCTAGGGCATCTGAGACATCTGCATGGAGTTGGATAATATGGCACAAAGCATAAGGAAGAGCTATGCTCTTCTGAACCAGCAGCCGAAAGTAGCCAGCAGGTAAGGTACCATAATTGACTCTCAAATGACTCTAGACACCCATCTGTGAGCAACAGCAAAAGTATAGCCACCTAAATGGAGATGGCTGAGTGTCTAATTAAATCCTTCGCTTAAAGACAGATGCAACAAATCTCACTCTTCTTTCCTTAGTTCTACTGGGCTTCCTTTATATGATGCTCTGCTTAGTGAAAAACTTGTTCCTCACTGAGAACTTTCAGCCTCGTCATATCAATGATGGCAAGAGACAGATAATAGCTTAGTGGAGGCAGTCTGCTTCGATGGGTATTTGCCAAATTCTGTGACATACTTCTCAGTGTGGAGTATGCCTTTCCAAATGACCTAAGCCTGCTGGGCCTCTTCAGCCACCACTGAGGAAGACTCAATTAAATTAAGATGTACACAGAGATGTGCAGCATTTTTATATGAGCAACGAGTGAGCATGGATTAATTTGATATAGGAACTTTCAGACTCACAATTGTTTGTACAATTAAAAAAAAAACCAAACCCACTATCTTGGTTTTAAACATTTTAGACATATGGAAAACCCGTTCCTCAGCTGCTAGAGCCCCAACTTCCTCCCATATTTGTCTTTCATCCCAGGAGAGAAAATTTTCTGCGTATCCTCAGGGTTGCAGTTAAAGCACTATTATTTCCATGGAGTGAGATTCATCTTTGCTGACTTCTGCTGTCTAAAACCCACCCAGAGGCTGTTCAAATTCCCTTACAACCACTGTAGCTGGAAAACATCGATCGTCCTGCTCTCAGCCCTAGTTACTCCCTTGTGGAATGAAAGCAGAAATATTTACTGTTTTCTCTGTGGTTTCTTCTGTGGCTCAAGCCAATAAAGTTTCTAAAAATAAATATGACCAATATAATGTTGGGATGGTTTGTGAGAGTAGTTGGAAAGATTCAGTTCTTGCCAACTCATTTATATTTTTTTGAGATGGTTGGTGACAAAAGTTCAAAGTACAAAGACAACACCCTTGGGTCTGTCAGAGGTGGAGAAAACACATCAAACATCTGCTTGGGTGGGGGTAGAGCTCCCTGTCTCTTCATTATCTCCAGGGACCATTTGTGGTTATTGCCCAGTCTTGATTTGTTGCCAATCTGCCAACTTTCTTCCTTCTTCCAGACTCTTTCAATTTTATTTCATCACCTTCCAAGGAAAATCCTTTGATCACAGCTTGGATATTGAAGAAGGAAGTGGCTGCCTCAGTCTATCCTCTACTACACTAGCTTTGCAATATTCCACTCACCCATGACATCTCATCCTCTGGTGCAGTAATTTTGGTGAAAAATCTACACCTGGCCATAATGTACATTTACCTGCAACAGCCTGCTGCATTGATATAGTTTGTTAATGAGGTTTGTTTGAATATTTGTAGCATTTTGACTTGCTTTTGTTTGGTTTGGTCCCTCAGAAAATCTCATCTCTATTTTTAAGGTTTTAGTCAATTGACTTTGTTATGAACTGGCAATGCAAATAATTTGATATTTTTTATTTTAAATTTTCTTATTGATATCAGTATTTGATTATTTAGCATTTGCTTTCACCAGTTTTCAACAGATGGAGACTTTCCAGGGGAGAAAAGGTGTTTGTAGAGAGTTTTGATTCTGTTAGATCCATGTTCTGGGATGTGCTATTTTGCTCCAACATGAGCTGAGGCATTGCTGAATTATGAATGCTCTAATCAAACCCACAGGGGTAAATCAGCTGCACTGTGTCTTTTAAGAGATACTACAGCAGCTCAGGCAGTCAAAGATTTTAAAACTTGTTCAATATTAGTCCCAGTGAGAAAAGAAAATCTCACCACAAACTCAGGTTATACAGAAATGGATTTTTTTCTTCATCAAAAATATTTTGATAGAAATTCCCTACTGCTCTCCGGAGAAGAAGAGCTGTGGAAATTGCAAACAATGTTAACATACCAATGATAGGATTCAGAGCCAGTGTGGATTTCACTGTAAATATTGCCCTGCTAGTGCATTTTTACTACATTTCCCATGGTACAGAGCTTTTGTGACAGTTTTTTGTTTGCTGTTAATGAGTCCTAAATTTTGCTCTAAGTAGTTAATTTAAATGTCACATTCCTGTCGTGTTCCCGTCCCGGTTCCCCCCCCCCCCGCCCCCCAACCTGAGCACTTAAACTTCTGCCTCATCTGTCCCAACCTCCTTTTGGCAAACTAGGTTCATCTCTAAGTCTTGCACAGCCCAGATTGCTCAGAGGCAAAAATGTGATAATAGTGTGCGTGGAAATCTTCATGTTCCCAGAGGAGGTCAAGGACATATCCCAACTCTAATTCTGTTGCACAAGTTGCTGAGACACTGAATTTCAAATTTCGTTCAAATTAGAATTGCATTTTAGGACACAGTAAAACAGAGGGCTTATAAGTCATTGGGTAGCACTGGGGAATATTGGACATCAGCAGGAATTTATTCAGGGGACCTGTTATTAAACGTTGGAGTGGACTGTCCAAGGAGATGGTGGAGTCACCATCCTTGAAAGTGCTGAAGAAGTGACTGGATGTGGCTTTTGGTGCCATGGTCTAGTTGACAAAGTGGTGATTGGTCAAAGGTTGGATTTGGTGATCTCAGGGGACTTTTCCAACCTTAATGATTCTGTGATCCTGTGATCTGATAGCAGACAGTCACAACATGTGGAATCTGGAAAGAAGCACTGAATGAAAGTCTATTTTTATACAGAATGGAAAGACACTGCAATATGCAATAATTCCTTGTGAATCATGTAATTGGCAGTTTGCAAGCAAAATAATAGGTGTGCTATTTTGTTAACAATGTGTAGGAACTAATTTTTACTTTTATAATACAGCAACCTGCTGCTAATGTCATGGCAGAATGTTTCATTAGTAGACAAAGAAAACTTCCTTTGCTGCCAGTCAGATTTTTTTTTGCTTCTGAATGACACAGGTGATTGCAATACTTTGCAGTGTGCTGCCAGCAAGCATCTCTGCAATCTCTGTTTACAAGAGATAAGATGAAATTTTGCATTATGAGGGCCTGTCCCTTAGGACGAGATGTCAGGGCTGTCTTTCCTTGTAGGCCTGTCTTGTTTTCTTAATTTTTCTTACCTACCAGTACAGAAAAATTCTTGCACGTCTTAACAGCAGTATATGCTGATGAATGGGAGAATACATTTGGTATCCTTTACTCATTCATCAAACTTAGCAGTAGATGATGCTTCTAAATACTTAAAGTTTCAGCTATGCAGTGATGAGTGGGAAGAGGTTTTTTCCTGATTCCAGGACAAATAGCCTGAAGGAAGAGATTTGACTGTCTGTATCTTACCACATGTTAAACATTGGTGGTCAGAAAGCTCCCCAACCCTTTCAAAAATCTGTTTGTGGAAGCAAGCATAAGATAGGGCTGGAGCATTTCCCAGAACTGATTCCTGACCATTATGAACTGAATGTTCTCTTTGCCAGAAGCTGATAAGCAGCTGGGTTTTCTATGTTATCAAGGAGGAGAGTAGCCTGTGACAATATTCTTAACCTGCTCTGTCCCCTGGAAAGCCAGAGGCAAAATTTTTTGCTGATTTCAGATGGAGCAGTATTAGGGTGTCAGAATCAATAATTTTGCTGTTGCTCAGCCCAGTCCTAAGTCCCCAATATGATATTAAAGGTCTTCTAATTATATAATTTTTAATATGTATGATTTAATTATTAATCAGAAATGTTCTGTAGTAAAATTTTATCACAGTTGTCTGAGTTATTAGTACTGCTAAGTTATACAATTCCATACATCTGCAGAATTGTTTTCTTGATGGAAAAAACACTGGGGAATACCCTGACCCATCCTAAGGGCTTCCTGAAATCCTTAAGCAACAGAGTTCTCCTTATCTGGCTGAACTGTTCGTAACAAGAGAGAAAAGCAAAGAAGGGTTTTCATAAATACTTTTCACACTTAATAGGTACAAATATTCTTCTCATTGTCTTAATTTAGTATTGTGATTGATAATGGACAAGTGCAGAATTCAGGTGGGAGGTTCCCATGTAGCTGACTAGGTGTCTTTAGGTGCTTCATGAGTGCTGCATTAATACCGAGGTGCCATTAGATTTTTATGTGCTGTACAAATTTAAAGGGTTCCAGGCAGACATTAGTTTAAAAAGTGCTCTTGGATTTAGGCAATAAATTCCACCTGAATCTCAGAAACCAATGTAGATAGTCTGAATACCATTCAGCCTTCCCAGTCCTCACTTGGATGCAGAAAAATAAAAACAGTATAATGGATGGGAATCCAGGTCCATCCCTTAGCTGATCCCATTGCCCATTGCCTAGGAATTGGTCTTACCAAAGTCTCACTCTGGAGCTGACGGTCTTTTTTTGGGCAACCTGAGGCTTTAAAAGTCAAAACAGGCAGCTGTGTTGGCTCCTTGAGGTGGGCTGGGTGAGTCAGGTCCTCCTCTGCAGCCAAGCAGAGAGAACTGGATCTTGTCTGGCAGACATTGCACATTGAGACTATAGCCCCATTTGCACACTGCATACTACAGAGAATTTTGACTCTTCCTTATTATCTTTCTCTGTTTAAAATGGGAGTAATTCAGGGTGGAAATGTGTTTTCCCAGACTTTACACAGCAATACAGAATAGAACTCTACTGTAAGGATGCACATAAACAAGTAGTGCTCCAATAGAGATTAAGTAGGTTTTTCCACAGTTCCTTGAAAAAGGGAGATACAAAATTTAAATTTTGAATTGCAAAACAAGAAACTGAACCTCATGTTACATTGCTATAAGCAAAAATATAAATTGAACCCATAGCTTCAATATATGTGACTTTAAGAATCACAGGATCATGGAATAATTTAGGTGGGAAGGGAGCTCTGGAAGTCATATGGATTGGCCTACTACTCAGAAAGAGTCCCTGAGAAGCAGGTAGCTTTGTCAAATCCAGTCTTATTTGTGTCCCAGTTCCAGTGTTTGATGACCCTTGTACTCAAAAATATCATATATTTAATTGGAGATTCCCACGATGTAACTTGTGCCTATTGCCTTTTTACATATCATTGTACATCTCCTAGAAGAGCCTGTCTCCATCTTTTCTATAATCTTCTATTAGGCAGCTGAAGATAGCAGTAAGATGTGTTAGAATAAAATTACTTCTGCTTGCTAAATCAAAAAATATTAGACTTTTCAGCCCTCAAGGCATTTTTCCTTACAGCTTTAGTGATAATCAAAAGTGTCTTCGAACAAAAGCTTAGTGCTGCTGAGGAACCTTTTATTTCTGAAAAGAAATCCTATTTAAGGAAACGTCCTTGTACAAGAGGTTAACAGCCAATTCTGCTTATTGTCACCTACTTTTCACTTCTCATCCACAAACTGAAGGTCGAGAACTGTAGTTGTCATTCTGAGCTCATGATAGGAGCAGGAACTTCCTTTTCCACCCACACGTGAGAAGCGCTGCAGAGCTCCACGGGTAAAAGCTTTGCCGTGCTCCATGACTGTAAGAGGGCAAACTCTAATTTACAGGATTTCATTTCAGAGAAGTGAAAACTTATGGCCTGCTCCTTTTAACCTCTCTCTTCTCTGGTAGCTAAAGGGAAGTAAGTCTTGTTTCGAATTAGGTGCCTTCTTCACTCCAGCTCTCCTTGGCACCAGTTACAAGTTCTTTGGCTGCACTGCTGCAAAGCCCCAACATGTGTGTGTGCAGCTGAATGCATGCCTGAGCAATATGCCCGAGCTGAGTTAAGCTTTAATTAGGTGAATGAGGTCTCATTTCCTCAGTACGGGAGAGACGTGGATCTGTTGGAGTGGGTCCAGAGCAGGGCCACAAAAGTGATCAGAGGGATGGAGCACCTCTTCTACGAGGACAGGCTGAGATGTCTGAGACTGTTCAGCATGGAGAATAGGAGGCTCTGAGAAGGCCTTTTAGCACCTTCCAGGACCTAAATGGGGCTTAAAAGAAAGGTGGGGACAGACTGTTTGGTAAGGCTCATTGCATAGGACATGGGACAATGGTTATAAACTAAAAGAGGGTAGATTCAGACTAGATATAAGAAAAATTATTTCTGATAAACATGGTGAAACACTGCCACAGGTTACTCAGAGAAGATGTGGATGATCCATCCCTGGAAACATTCAAGGCCAGGTTGGATGGGGCTCTGAGCAACCAGGTCAAGCTGAAGATGTCCCTGCCCGTGGTAGGAGGATTGGAATAGAAGGCTTTTAAAGGTCTCTTTCAAACCGCACTATTCTATGGTTCTGTGGCCTAACCAACCCTTCCTCCCAGAGGTGCACTATAGAATACGCTGGGGAACAGGGATCTTGCTTGGCCTTTGCGCACCTCTGGAGCTACTGCTTGAGCGGGGCTGTCACCATACGTGCAAAGCCACCAAAGTGACCTCAATGGTCTTCAGCTGAGGAGCAGCACAGGTTAATTTGCGCAGCATTAGTCTGTTTTGGAAAGCTTCATTCTTCCTGCTTGTGTTGAACAGCTTATCAGACTCTGAAAAGGTGACTTAATTTGTGTCACCAAAGACATCAGTATAGGAATACAAATATTTTTGTTTTAAGTAGAGTCCAGTCTTCACTCCCCTCACCGGTTTTACATATATTGCCAACTGTGAGCAATGCTATAAAAACATGGCATATGGATTCTGAGCAGGCAAAAGAAGTGTTCAAGATATTTCTGAGCCATTTTAGTCAAGCTGGAATTAAATCAGGAATAACTCCACATCAGCTGGGGAAATCAGAACTAGGTAAACGTGCTAGATGAGGCCAGCAGAAACGATCTTACTGTTGTTCATGTCACTCAGAAACTCTGTTTCTTCCCAAGCTGCTCATTAGGAAGCTTTTATTATTGGAGTAAAAAGAGATTTCACTGCTTCTTACACATTCTTCATTCTTAGTCTTCATCTGAAGAAGTGTAGCAATAGTGCCCTACTTCGACAGATAAGAAGGTAAAAAAATGAACAGAAGGAGTCAGAGTTCAGGCAAGGTTCATCGTTTCCCAAGTCTATCCTCCAGGAAGAGAATTATTTTCTGATATATTTTTTACTACTTTATCCAATCCTCTTAAATAAATCAAACAATTGATCTACAACATTACCCTGGAAACTGAATCAACTCAAAGAAGCTCACTATACAACTCAAATTTCCTCTTGTTTCTTCCCTGCTATCACCAATTTCCCTGATTCACAGGAGTGCAGCAGCCTGGGCTTAATCAGAGATGGACTAGTGGGAATTGTTTTGAGAGGAGCAGGTCTCCTACAAAGCCTTTAAGAATGACAAATGTTGAGGAGATACGTATAGATGCAGATCTGAGCTTAACAAGTCAGCATAATTTACCAGTTATTTCTGCCTGGGTATTTTCCATTGCCACTGCATTGATGCAAAGCATAGAGGTAGTGCTGCAACATGTAAAGAAAGCAACAATAATTCAGCCAGTTTTCATAAGCCTTTTCCTCTCTCAGTGAGAGACAACACTCCCACAGGCAGTGCATTAACATTATCATTTCTGTAACAGCGGTGTCTCCTGGCCCCAGTAGAGATCACGGCTGCATCTGCTTGGAGCTATGAAAACATGTGCTAAAGGTCTGTCTCTGTTTCACAGGGTTCGTGCACTTATATATGAAAACTAAAGATATGAGGAAAGTTAGTATTGTTGTCATCATTTTATAGGGAAGAGGTGGAGGAAATAAAGCACAGACAATGTTACCAAATGTCCTAATGCCCCCTAAGCTCCACCTTGGAAACAAAACACAACCAGACTGATGGCCACACATTGGTAGGTAGTGACAAAGAGAAAAACCCAAGGGAACACAGACAAGTCATGATTTGTTTCAAAAATGAGATCAGTGACATGGAATTAAGTGCACAAAGTTTTACTTGTGTAAGAAAGGTCTTAAAAAGGTAAATCAGTAAGTGCAGTATGAAATTACAGAAATCAGACTTTAAACCAAAAAAGTCACATTGCCTTACTTATAGCATTTTGAGCTTTCCCATGTGTAACGAATTAGATGTTGAAATGAGAGGTACAAACATTGAAAGTATTTCTTTAAAGGAGGAGTATCTCTGGGATGTGCAGCAGAATTACAGATAGATAATTCAGAACCAGCATACAGAACCCCCCATTTTCCATTTATGACTATTTGCTCATCTCTTGGCTTGCCTTCCACTAATGAGGTAGCAATCAATAGAAATTACAGCACCTAGAAGCACTACAGCACATAGAAGATTAATACTGGAAAATAGTTGTAACCTTCCTATCAGTTACTTCTGGCAAGCATTGATTGCTACTCATTATACTCAGTTACCTGAGTGATAGTCCTGCAAGATTCACATCAGTACCTGAGAAAGCACAAAAGTGCTCAACAGTAATAATAAATCAGCAGTGAGGCTGTTACTGCTATCTGACTATATTGTGGGTTATAAAACTCTTAACTCAGTCCTTCTCCCATGGTCGTAAATGGCTTCTGGGATAGCAAGAAGTTATCCTCATTGCCCTGTCATCCCTGACTGTGTCTGGGTTCAAGGTGTCGCCATCATCATCATCATCATCCTCATCACCAAATGCTTTGGGTTGGAAAGGTCTTGAAAGGGCCCATCTCATTCTTAGAGGGACAGTGACAGTTTGTGAGCACTTCCTGTCTGAGGCCAACACAAATGGAGCCCAGGTATGACTAGGTAACTCCTACTTCTCTACTCACTTCAGTCTCTGCAGTGCTTTGGACAATGGAAATGAAATTGACTCCTAATGATGGGAAGATAGCTTTCTTGGAGGCAGTCTGTCCCTCTTCCTTACCTTTGTTTCCTTGTTCCATGTCCCATGTCCCATCATTCCAGAACTCTGTGCATACTGGGTATGCTTCTCCAGCATGTTTGTTTCCAACTTGGATAAATGTGTAGCCTTATGGGCGGTGTCCAAAGTGCTGTGAGAACTGAGTGCAGAAAGGGCCTCGGCCATCCACTCACAGACCCTCAAGGGCACCCTGGGGGGGATGCTGGGAGGCTGCAGAAACATCTGCATTGCTCACCCTGCTCACCAGCCAACAGGAACAGCAATACCCATTGCTCTTCCAAGGCTGGAAGCCATTGGACTCGGATACACAATGTACTCTCGGCTTCCCTTAATGCAATGCAGCAAGGGAAAATGAACATGAGAGCCAAAGTGTACAATTAGCATGAGCACCCAACTAGTTGAGTAAGAGACCTGAATCATCTGTCAGTCTCAATCTGCATAGCTCTCATGAACTTTTCCGTAAGGACATTGGCAAATAAAGAAAAAGTCACAGCAGCTCTTGAATGGCACGGTTATATTACACCCTCCCACATTTCTTTTCCATTTCCCCCCTTTGTGTATTTTCCTTGGGAAAAAAAAGTATTTTTGAGAGGAAGCTGTAGGAAATTTCCGGCTGACTCAGCTCTTGAGAATTTCCCCCAAGGTCTCATTTGGTTTTGTTCTGCTCTGCATCCCAAAGTATGCAGACTGTGTATTTGCTCAGTGTCTATATCTCTGCAAGTTCACTTCTGTGTGTTAGCCTGTTTAATAATTCATCTTCAATTGCAACAACTGTTTGGCTGTTCAGATCAGGTTTTTACTTTCTAAAATCACTCCACACATTTGCTAAGGTGACCCCTTCTGCTCATACACATCAGAAGAGTTATCATTGATTGGATTGGCTTACATATGCTTTTGCTAACATCTGTTGATATTTCAAGGGCAGAATATTTCAAGGACAGAATTTTCTTATCTTGTAGATGATGCTGACATGAAAACAAAAATTTTACATCTGGTGAGAGTTAATCATATTTCAAATCTGTTGCAATTGAGTTGGCTTGCCCAATAAATACTAAAAGAACGTGCTCAGTGTTTGAAGACTGAGGCTGTTCTTTTGTGGAAGTTAGTTTTGTAAGTTAATGGCTCCACAGAGGGAGAACAAATAAGCCTTTGACAGCCAGAAACCCTCTTCTCTGTGCTGGATAAAAAGCCTGAATAGTACTGAGACCAAATGCAACTTAGGTTTAGATTCATGCAAGGGCATTGCACTGGGACATGTTGTCTGCCACACAGAGCAAGGGAAGGTAAGAAATCACTGTCTCTCCTTACTCAGCATAGTCTTACACAACTGTGAATTTGAAGCTCAGGCTCCCTTCTGAATAAGGCTGAAATAACTTTGGATTTGCTTTTGTCCATATCACACATCAGTGGGGAACCTGAAACATGGAAAGAAGCCAGAACGGAATCAAGACTTTCTGAGTTTCAATTTATCATTTGTCTAAGGAGATTGAGGGTTTAGCTCCTCTAAGCCTCCAGCAACACAGGGAGGAGACAGGCAGGTCAGGCAGAGGACTTTTTTAATAGTAAGAGAGTTCAGAGCTGGAAACAACATTAGTTCATCGATGTCCAGAGGCAAGAGACAAGAAATGGTTCCCAAAACACCCAAGAAGAGATACATAATTCTCTGGGTGCAGGGTGAAAGAAAACAAATAAAAGCAACAACCTGAATGTTCCTGAATAGGGGAAGCATTGTGTTAATCAATTTTAAAATTAGCTTGATAAACCTAAGAAATCCTTGCTTTCTGACCATACTGCTCAGCAGTAGACTAATAAAATCCTACCTTGACATGTTCTTGGGCACAGTCATAGGTTAGGGTTACTGATACAGAATCTTTTTCATCCTCAGGCTGCTTGTTAGTTTTGTGGTGAAGCAGGGTAGACAGATAACTGTGCAGCCAGGGCTGGGCAGGCCAGACCAGTGCTCGCCTCCTCCTTGACCTCCTCTTTGACCTTAGGCACCTCTGTTGATTTAATATTAAATGTGGTTCGGTCACTGGATGGTCTATCTGCAGATCAGCTCTGCTTCCAGAGAGGTCAATGACAAGATGCCTATGAATTTCCAATGTCCAAGACCTGTGTGAATTAAGAAATAGCAAGTGCAATAGCTGAGGAAATTTGTATGTGAATGTCTTTATGAAGTGAAGATTATTCTGAAGCAGTGGTACTCATCAAGATCCATAAAGTACTTCTGTAGTCCGGTTTATTGTCCTGAGCACCACTGTTTTACATTTTGAGTCATCCCTACCAAAGTGATACCTGATGCATTTCCTGCTAAACAATTACATCTTTGCTGCAAAGATGGGTTGAAGCTGCAGCTCGACTGCAAAGAAAACTAGTCCTTGATATACTAGAAGCTGTTGAGATCACTGGGAAATGAAGTTACTGATTGTGGTCTTGATCTTGTGAAAACATCCAGTAAGAGATACCTCGTCACATGAAGAACCCCATTGGTCCTAGGAAAACAAGAGACCGGGGATGTCTGTAGGCTTGCATGAATGTGAGGATCTAAAGTTACAGGAGCACTTGTATCAGTGTAAAAGCTGCATGAATATGTCTTTCAGGATCAGTATATAGATGTATACTGTGACCTGTTCTTTAATTTTAAATCATTTGTCTCCCTATGTGTTGCGGAGGTTCGGGTCAGTCACACACAGACCAATGTGATCAGGTGAAAGCCGTTTATTCCAAATCAGAAAGCTGCTTAAATACATTTTTCTACGTTGCTACATTCAAACAATACATTGGCTATTACTCTACTTGTTTACACATCTAAGCAAATCACCGAAGTGAAGGTAGCCTTTCACACAAACCCCGATGGTGCCTCTTTGTTATGCTAAAGTTTTACAGTCTGCAGGTTCTCACACTCTGTTATCTACATTCTTAGAATTGCTAGGCCTAGTAGTTATTTTCCACAGCTGCACTTCAAGGACTCTTCTGCCTTTCTTCCTTATCTTACTCAGCTAAGTTACAGGCCGAATTGTGCAGGTCCAAATGCCCTGATTCTAGTAAAAACTCCTCAACACCTATGGAGGTACTAGTTATTAGATTTTTAGAGACTTTAAAAGCAGGCAGTCTTGGTAAGTATAATGTCATTCAATGAGATTTGTGAAGTTAGAAGGAATATTGACATTTCATGCAAAAACATCAGTAAGTTTCTTTGTATCAGCTGTTTTGTGATTGTTGTTGATTTACATGTAGGTATAATGTCTTTTCCTCATTCTGACTAGATGCTTCCTCTTATCCCATAATCCTGTGGCCTATAAATTAAAAAAATTGTAGATGGTGGAGTTTTCACTTCTCTCTTAAATCTTCACAGGTAGGAAAACACAGGCCTACAGGGTGTTTCTAATCTTAAGGAAATGGAGGGAAAAGAATATTTGTAAAAAGTCAGGGCAACTTCCTTTATCCTTTAATCTCAGACAGAAGGATGTTTTCCCTGGCCAAACTGCAAGATCAGGTACAGCAGATGGGGTTCAATTCCCATCTCAGCCCCAAAGGGGATCTTTCATTAGTCAGCTGTAGATGAACTGCTTTTCCTAGTGTTCAAGTAGGTGGCTTAGATGGGCATCTAGGGATAATTCGTAACTCTTCATACTTTTTGGAGCGCAACAGCAGATTAAGTGCTTTTGGTGAGATCCACAGGGTTCTGGGCAGATGTTTTGTTCCTGCAAAAAAAATGGTTTGGGTGTGTGTCAGGGTCCCAGGGAAGGAAATGACTCATAAATGTTGGATGCTCAGAGTTTGGTGATCTTCACTGTTGGGTAGGTGTTTTGAGGCGACACAGATCACAACTATTTTTTAGGAATAACCTATTTTGTTGTTAACAGAATCAATCTGTAATGAGTAATAGCAGATCATTAATTCACACTGTGTACTCGCCCATGTGGTTATTAGACCCTCACTCAGAGCTGAGTGGTTGCAGCAGTGTCTGGAAGTCCCAAGCCCAGCTGTATACTCAGAAGTGTGGGGTCAAACTGGCACGTGAGGCTGTCTGGAAGGTATCCGCAAAATCCCTCTGAATATACTCTGGCTCATCAGGGGAGAATGTGTTTCCGTGCACAGCAGCCTTGACACTCCTGGGTAAAGTCTGAACCATGCAACCTCTCATTGCTGCCAGGGGTTCCAGCAGGCTCCTGTTCGCTGGGTTTATTGATTCTTCTGGGCTACACCGCACTGCCAGTGTCTAGAGCAAATAAATCCCTGGAAGAGTTTCAGGCACTGCCTTCTCAGTACACACCTTCCCTCTCTTGTTTTCTGGTGACAGCATCACCTGACCAGTGTTTTGTGACTTTTCATTAGGACTGGGTGTTTTTAAGAGCAAGCAAGAGAGAAACATCAACAGAAATACCTTGAATTGCCCCAACAGGATCAGTCCATGATGAATGCCTGGAAGAGTTCTTTCCTTCTGCCCACTGAGTTTAGACATCACATATCAAACTGGAGCATTTGGACTTTTTGAAGTGGTATTGCCTTTAAACTAATGAGTTATTTAATTAGGAAAAAAATTGTTTTCCTGAGTTTTTAGCCTGCAACTAGAATTTAAACCATTTTCAGTCTAAAGTTTCACTGGTGAACTTAAATGAACTCGAAATATGCCTGCAGCTCTGGCACTAATATGTCACTGATGGGGAGCAGTAACTGAGAAAAGACATAACCTGAATGCAGTCAGGACCATGTTTCCTCAGCTAAAAATATGATTGACACTTTTTATTATCAGTTGAAAAATTCCACATCTTAAAAATGTGTGATAGGTAAACAGCAGTTTTTTGCTGCATTCCCAAGCTGGAAAAGCAGCTTGCCAGGCAATTTTTGGCAAAAAACAACAAGAGCTTACTATTACACTTGCAAACCAGGTGAGAAACAGTAAAAGGGCACTGGTGTAAGAAAAACACATACAGACTAAGCTTCACTTGATCTCTGATGAAAAATGGCACCTTATATTTCAACAGATATTTATTTTGCTAGATTTTTTTGCCTGTCATCTTCATTTTCTTATTCTTCAAAACACCTTGCTGACTTTTTTGAGAGTTTTTTCAAGCTTCTGAAATCCCATCAGCATCTCTCACACTCTCATAGTCTCCAGGGCTTGACTGACAGTATCGATATAATGTTGTCTTTTACATTCTTTTACCAGTCTTTATGTCTGGAAAATGATGAAGTCAAAGTTTATGGTATTGCCCCTTGATGACCTCAGATGAAGAATTAGAAATAAGATTTTTAGGATGTCTTCTCAATTTTTTTTTTCTTATTCATTATGACTGTAATACAAGAGTAAGTAAAAACAGCCAAGAAAACATGCCTGGATTTGGTGCGGGAAAGCAAATTTGCTCGTGTAGAGTTGTTATGCAAATGCAAACCATTTTGTAGTGTAGTCTTTAAGTTATGGGATTTTAAATCAGAGAGGGGAAATCCCAAGGGATTTGCTGTGTAGCAAGAAACATCTCTCATATGTAAGAAGGACAGCTTACTGCTAAATTTGGAGGCAGTGATAGGTGAGGGGATGCGCACTGAGTTGTCTCCCCCCACAAAGGGCGTTTGTATTAAAGACTCTTGAGATGAGTTGCTGGGCCAGAGTCCTTCATAGAGTCAGCATTGCTCTGTGATGGCTGCCTGGGGCTGTGCCATGGGACAGGGCAGAGGCTGGGCCTGTATCACGTGCTTTGACCATGGACAAAAAAATAAATCCCTTGATTTAGTTTTCTGTGATTAATGCTTAGTGCTAGCGGTCATTGTCAATGACTGAAGTGGTAGGGATGAATATTTCAAATACAAGTTGGCATCTATTGCACAGCTCCTTTTTCAATTTTGGAAGAAATTTTAGCTTTAGGCTAGATATGCAAATGCGAATGTTAAACAGCAGGATTAGTAAGAGGCCAGAGGCTCAGCTGGGAAGAGGCAGAGGCAAAACAATGAGATTTGGCTGCTCTAACCATCTTCAAGTGGGTCAGACTGTGGTATCTGTAGCAAGATATTGGGCATACTGCCTGTTGGATTAGGCCTGTGGGAAGGTCTGTTGGATTCCTGAGCAGAAAAAAATGGGCAAGTGAAGATTCACAGCTCTGAAACAAATTTTGGCCTGTTTAGTAGACAGCAGGGCAGTCAGGTATGGTGTCCTCTGAAAGTTTTGAAGGCGCTGATTGTGTTCATAGCATATTGTAGAGGAGGAGTGCCAGTCCTCTCAGCCTATCAAGCTTTTGGTTGTCTTTTCCTAGGGATTATGCTTCAAACAGACCCATTTCTAGGCAGCCTCCTTCTCTACTGCTATCCCTTCCTCTTTTGGCTGTGCTGGTTTCTAACACATTAACCTCCAGTCCTATTTTACAGATTTGATTTTACTGTTTTTCTCCCCTGACTGTTCTTTGCTGTCTCATAATTCATTCTGCATGTCTCACATAGGCAATCACCATGGATGGTTGGTTTCTACGAGTCCCTCTCTTTTGTCACCTTAAGTCTGTTTTCCTGCAACTTGAAACATATCCAAACATTTTTATCTGAGCTTATTTTAATTTCTAGTTCTGAAGGATTTATTGTTTTCTGGTATAAATATAGATTCTTTGAAAATACACAATTAGTAGGAAAAACCTTCAATAGGTGTTTGATTTTGGGGTGCTTTGTGTTTCTCAGATGTATTTGGTTCAAGCTCATTTCTCTAATAAACATTATATGATTGTAGTCGTCAAAGTCTCCTATATAACAAATCGTTCATTTGTCTCCTTCTGTCACTGTGGGTCACTGTGGGATGGGAATTGATGTGTTTAAGTATATGATATGGTCTCTTATTAATGGCTCACAAATCTCTCTCTCTGTCAAGTGAATGCCCATATCACGTAATAAAATTAATCTCCACTGTGGAAACCTCTCAAGGGTCTGAGCAAAGCTGGTCCCATTGTCTGGAATAAACTTTTTTTTTTTCTCCTTAGACACTGTTTTATCTCAGAAAGTCTTAGCTTGACCAAAAGACAGGTATTTTTAAAGTTGTTTTTATACTAAAAAAAAGTAACCAGCTAGTATGGGCTTGCTGTCCTCTGTCAGTCTGAAATGATCTGTTCTGTGTCCTGAATGTCAAAATACATGATGTTTTTGAACTGACATTTTGGGAGCATTATTTCTTCATGGAAAGTTCAAGTATATCCAACTAGCCATCTCTTTTTGGCATGCAGCCAAACCCATGGGCAGAAAATCTTTATTTTTATTTTTGTTACTGTTGCTGTTGTTATTATCATCATCCTCCCATTTAATTCTACATAATTTGGTTCTTACACATGTCCCAGGACCACAGTACATCAGTACAGCAGTATTACCATCAGTGGTCAGTAAAGATACAATTCTGTAAATTATGGGAAAGGTGTGGATTTAGGATAAGTCTCGTTGCAGCCTTGATGCTGTTGTCAAGTCATCTTTTCATAGCCCTACCAAGCCTTCAACTTTTTGTACTACTTTTCCCCTTCCACTCTCATCTAACGCAGGGTGGTTGTGGGGCGAGATTAGGTCTCTGCGTGTTCCAAAAGTGTCTCGACTGCTCAGACAGACAGTTCCGGCCAGTGCATCTGACACCGTGCAAGCAGACCTTTTCTCTCACCCGTGCCGATGGATAGCACAGTCACACACACACCCCCCAAAGCCTTGATAGCTCATGTGTTACCAGAGACAAGGAACTCAGAGAGCTCAGACGTGTGGACTTCCGAGGGGTTTATTCTCAAAGGGGTCCAGCAGCGAAAGAGACAGAATGGCTCTGAGTGGCCATTCAAATAGAGGTCCAGGGCCAATAGGGTTGGGGGGAGGCGGGGAAATAAAACAACAACCAATGGGAAGAAAGGAAGGGTGGAGTCAGTGATACAACAGCCAATCAACATAGGAGGATTAACATATCTTTAGGGAGAGACCACCCAACCAACACTCAGGGGGTGTTTCCTGTCTCGGAGCTGTCCTAGCAGCGTACGGCCAGTCTGGGAACCTCTCGACTTCTCTGAGGTTTCAGCCATGGCAACACTCATCCTGACTGATCAGGGCAACTTTAATGTAGGAAGACCCACCATGGCACTGAACCTGTAAACCTATGGAAACGGCATGAAGTGCCAAGGAGTACATGTTGGTGAGAAGGTAGGTCTCGTGACAGAGTTAGAAAGAGTAGATGTGCTTAGCACACTGTCTCAGCCAAATTCTGGGCTGACTGTAATTTAATGTCTTAATGTAGTGCCTGTAAAGCTTTACTCATCTGAAATGGTGGCCGAATTATTTTCAAAGAACTTTCAGCCTTCCAGCTCAAGAATGCTAGGATAGGCCAAAATTGGGAAGGATATGTTGGCTCTTTTTCTTTTCTTTTTTTCTCTAGTTTCCATAACATTGTCTGTTGTTTGGATATATAACATATAAGGGACTCGATGCTGTGCAGCTATTCATTATCACCCTTCCTTCCTGGTGGCAAATGGTGCCATCACCATGATTGAGTCACTGCTTGTCCAGCCATTAACCCAGAACCATCATGTTCACTGCTAAATCATGTCCCTGAGTACCACATCTACTCCTTTTTTTTGAATACTTTCAGGGACGGTGATTCTACCACCTCCCGGGGCCTGTTCCAGTGCCTGATGACCCTTTGAGTAAAGAAATCTTTCCTAATATCCAATCTAAACCTCCCCTAACACAACTTGAGGCCATTTCCTCTTGTCCTGCTACTTGCTACCTGGGAGAAGAGACCAACCCCCATCTCTTGATATCAGTGTGGACTGTTGGCTTCACAGCCCACTTCCTCCCTCTTTGTGTATGGCCAAGCCCTTGCTCTGTCTCCTGGTACCTCATATTTTTTCTTAAATATTTTCTACCCTTCCTCAAAATAAGGTATTTCTTATGGCCGTTGCAGTTCAACATCACGCTTCCGTCTTTTCTTTTTTTTTTTTGTTCCCTGCCTGCTCTTCTAGCACCATTGGCTAAAAAATACCAATAAAGGTGCTGTAGTTTAAATTATTTCTTGCTTACATGGTCCTTGCACAACAGAGATTGTGTAGATAGTATGTTAGTGTGAGGTGGCATTAATAGTTCCCTGCACCATGGGCACATATCATACGGAGAAGAATTCTCTAGTCATGTATCAAATGGGTAGAAATTGTCACAGAAGGCAAATAGGAAGATTTGGCAGTGTTTCTTTGGGAAATTTGGGAAGACTTAGCTCCAGCTGCTCTAAAGAGAATTATTTCATAATAACCTGTACCTCCAGCACTTCAGAGACACTGCTCCAGCCAAGGTAGCAAACCCTCCATGAAATGGAGTGTGTGTATGCTCCCCTTTCTGCCCTAAAGCTTTCCAGCCAGGCTGGATAATTTAGGGGGACTCTAACTTCATCTCACTGAATCTCAAGACAGCTATATAGAAAATCCACTGTATGCATTCCTTGCTGGGCTGTAATGGGTGCATACTGTCCAAATAGCTATGTGAGGTCCTTGAAGAGCTGCCCTGTAACCGTTTAACATCTCAAGTGATAGCATCAGAGTCCAAATAGTGCTGAGTTTCTGGGCTCTGCACAGGGATTTGAAGGTGGGAATGCAGTGCTGGCAGTCCAGGGAGAGACATACAGCACTGCTGCCTCAGCACTTGTCAGAGCAGCTCCTCTGCTGCTGAGACACTCAGACTGCTCAGGTCAGGGATCTGTGTCCCTGGGTGCTCTGTCTGTGCCCACGTGGGGAAGAACAAGTCTGCAGCTGTTCTGCAGAGCCAGTGGAGCTGGCTTAAGGTGATGGGTTGGGACATGTGTGTGGAGGGGCCCTTCAGAAAGCATTTGTGGGCAGTGAGGTGATGCCTTGGCTGTGTGGGTCTCTCTCAGACACTCACTGTTCCGTGGTGCCTCAATTCTTGCTTAAAGGAAGGCAGTTGCTATATTTATGGCAAAAATTTGTGTTCACTGGGGATTTGTCTCCATGACCAAAGGTGCAATTAACAACCAGCTTCTTCTACAGGACAATGAATTACTAGTGTTTTACTAGTCCCTAGTGTTTTGCTTCAGGTTCTTTAATGCATTGAAATTGGTATTTGCCCTGTGTAACTTTATGCTCAGAGGCCTGTTAGCCTCCATCTGTAGCTCTGCTGGTTAATGGAGTGAAGCAGGCGCTAAACAATGTGAGACCTTCCTGCTCCCACACCCCTCCATTAGCTCTGTCTGGGATCCATGGCCTCACTTACATAGCTGCTATAGCTGACAAGATGACCACTCCTTTTCCACACCAAATCCAGCCAGCTGAGTAAGGCATGATCCACTTGCCTCACATCCATACACTGTACCTGTTTCCCAAATCCAGTTACCCCATTGGCTGAGCTCAGGCAAACATCTAAGCTCATTTAGTTGGAAATGGGCCTTCTGCCTATTCCCTTGGAGCTGGGGATCAACAGGGCTTTTCGCTGTTTAGCAGATGCAGTCTCAGAATAGTGTTTTCCTTCTCATTTGGTATCTCTAAAATATGACAGTGTGGTCTCTGTTGAGAAAAGAGGCTCTGGATATGCTGCCTGTGAGATCTCATTGTAAGCTGATGAGCATACTTACCTAAAGCAAACACCAGTGCTATTAAAGAAGGATTATATACAGATGAGGAGTTAATAGCTTAGAAAATATTTGCCTAATATTTTACTGGAAATGTATTGTCATCAATGAGCAACTGACTCACAGCAAATCATATCCAGGCACACAGAGTACAGCCAATAAACATACCGTTAGGGGAGGAAAACTTTGGTGACTCCTGCATCCTGCAATGCCTGTCCAAAACCTCTATTTCAGATGACAGGAGCATAAGACAAGCATTTGCCCTCAGACCCTTCAGATTTGCTCTGTGAGTCATCAGGTTGACAGTGTTCAAAACACCTTTTGTTAAAAAATAGGGAAAGAAATGGGTGTTTGACAGAGGTTTGACACTCGCGGTACTTAAATATGGTGATGACTGTGACAATTTTGTCCCATGCTTTGATGTGAATGTAATGAACAGCCCCTGATCACCTTTAACTGCAGATGGCAGAGTGGCAACACTCTTTTTGGGAAAAAGGGAGAAGGCAGAAAGAAGACCTTAAAGAAATTGTTCCGTGGAGTCTGGCATGAATTTTGCTCAGAACAGTCTGCTGGAGCAGGCAAGTCAGGCAGAGGTCAAACAAGGTTTGGTGGTGCCATTGATGAGTTTCTGCTTCAGACTGGGACTTCACATGAGCTGTTAGGGATGGACTCCAGTTTCCCAGCAGCTTTGTACTTCTGTTACGTGTTTAATCCCATCCCAGAGTTTTGCAGCTTAAAGACATCTTCAAAATTGATTTTATAACTGAAGCTGTATTGCATTTCTGTATTCTGCTGCAAGGCAAAGTCTTTGGCAGTGTCAGGGAGTCCCTGTTGGAAGGGACGTCAGAAGAGGCTGCAGTGAAAACTCTCTGTCCATGCGTTCCAGAGCAAGCCCTCAGGCTAGCTGGTTGCCCTGAGATATTAGTTAATCAGTTGGTGTGGTGTAGGGGCCAGCTGTGTATTGACCTTCTACTGATGCTGTAACAACCCTATCACTGTTGTAATTGTTAGACCTAATTAATTTTCCCTGGTTGCCACCACCTCCTTCTGCTTAGATCAAGCATTAATGAGTAGTTGACAGTAGCTAATGAGCTCTTCTGCAGCAAGCAATTCAATTTCTTCACTGACTAAAATTACTTATTTCTTCTGGGTACCATGCCCCCCCCGCCCCTTCGGGATATTTGGCACCATTAGCTCTCCATTGTGTCAGGCAGGATCCATCTCCATCTATAAGAGACTGCAGCAGTGGGTGCTGTCCAGAACTGCCCTCTTCCACTGAGCAGGTGAGCTGTGCTTTTGTCCACAGCTTTACACACTGGACCAGTTCAGCTGTGTCTCTTTTACTGGTGACATGCCCAGTCAGCCAACCTGAGCAGTCCATGCTCTGCAGCCGTGGTGTCACCTTCCTAGCAGTGATGGGCTCTGTAATGGTGCTTTTGGTGAGTCCTGCTCTGGTAGGGCTGTTATGGTAGTACTTCCTGAGTTGTCCAAGATCATAGAATCACGGAATGGTTTGGAATGGAAGGGACTTTTAAGATCATCTAGTTCCAACCCGCCTACCATGGGCTGGGCCACTTTGCACTAGGCTAGGTTGTTCAGAGCTCTATCCAACCTGGCCTTGAAGACTTCCAGGGATGGAATTTTTGATAATAAAGACTGCTGTATGGATTGCTCATGGGGAAGAGGATCTGCTCTGTGCCCAAATACTTAGGAACTGTATCACCATTTTCCTGCTTTCCCACAGATGCTTTAGGTGTCATTGCCTTGCTTCGTGCCAGCTGTGAAGTGCTTTGATTATAGTGAGATGAACAACTTCGTTATGCCAGATAGACACCTAAATTCTTCCAAAAATCATGGTGAAATTACATCCTTAAGATGGATTTGGCACTTGAAGGCAGCTGTGCAGCAGAAGTACTGCTCACTTATCTTGTAGCTTTGGTCCCAAATAATTTTCCAAATTGGGAGATAGTGTCTTTCAAGCCACGGGTTGTGAATGGACAACTGAGTCCAGATACATGGCTGAGTGTGGGAAGGGACCATTAAAAGGCAATGAGAAAATGTGACTATTAGGGACACACTCTATGCCTGGCCAAGGCAAGAGGCTGGCAAAGTTTGCCACCACTGTCTGAATTGATCGTCACAGAATCTAGCTTCCTGCAATTTTAAGTATTTTCTGTCTTCATTGAATTTCATTGTTTTCGAAGTTTCTCTTGCTTCTGCAGAATTTAATCTGGGGAATTAGCTCAGGTTGGCCTAGAGATAGCATGAAGAAGAAAGTACTTTAATAAGAGACCCTGTTTGGATTCTCTCCCTCTTCTGAATCTATTGGAGAAATCTGAAGCATCACAGTAATTGTTTAGTTGATTAACCATCCCTGTGATCATGCATGTAAAACCCTGTGGACTGAGTTTTTTTTCCCTACAGTCTCAGTTGTGGCTCCCAGAGCCATATGGAGGCTGTGTGGTTCTCTGCATATAGCACCGTCTGTGTGTCAAAAGCAATGTCCCTGTCATGTTACTGCCTCTGCTGGGGACTGACAATGTTCACATGGCCTCCCTGGAGCCCACAAACCATCTGCAAAGACATTTCTGGAATGGCCAAACCCCAAGGTTCTTGAGCTGTTGGGATCCCATAGCACAATTGAGTTTATGCTCCACTAAGCTGCTCACAAGCAGCTATAATGTAATTATTACAGTCCTTATTCCTGTGGCTGTGCATTGATGTCATAAACAGGGAATGATTACCTAATTATAAAAAAATATTCTGGTAATTATTCACCAAGATGCTGATGATACCCAGTTCACAGCAGAACTGTGGTAAGGAAAAGGTGGCTATATTCACCACAACAAATCTTAGTGGCAACTTCCATATCAATGTGAAGTCATAAAGAAGAAACGAAGTGCAAGAAGGAAAAATGTTTCTGTATTGTCAGTCATTTTTGAAACCATCCTCCTAGTTCCGGACTCATGTCTATCTTGTGTGATAGATGTGATAATGTCTCAAGACAAAATAAAAGCATAATATTTCTCTTTTACTATTCTGCTCCAAGGAAAAAAGACAAATTATGCCTTGTGAAGAAGCCATTTGCTATAAAGTGTAAAAATGCTTTAATATTAATATTTTATAATAAAATTCATGACATATTTATAAACACTCTATCAAGCATTTACAACTGAACCACAGCTGAGAGCTTGGACCGGAATAAATAAGCAAGGACACAGCTAGTATGAAATATACAGCTCAATTTTTATAATTGTGTGTGCTTTATTCTTTACACAAATGGAATGGATGCGCAGAGTATTTACACATAACAGGAGTGTAAGCTGGACAGGGTGTTTTGTAAACTCCAGTTCAGATTCTGAGTACCCCACACTACAGCTGGACTGAGAAACATCCTGCTAAAGAGACGCGCGCCGGACATTGTGCCGGAGGGAGCAGCTTGGTACGTACAGGCTGCTGCACTCAGAAATTCAAACTGGCAATTCAAATTTAGGAGCACAAATCCAGAAATTAAGAGGTTGCTATCCCACTAAGAGCCAACAGTGTTGCCATTTTTTTTTTCTTTTTTTTTTTCTGCTTTTTTTCCCCTCCTTGAAGATCTTGCCTAGGATGCTGGCTACCGCCCATCCCCAGAAATGCTGTTTTACATCAGGGCAATTTGCCTGTGCTGTAGGGCCAGAAGGTGCAAGCTGCTAATGTGATGTGAGAGATGATGAATCACCTCTCGTGCTTTTCTCCCTAAAGACAGACTCAAAAGGCCCAATGAGGTGGTGGTTCCTATAGCTCTTGGTGAGATGTCAATGCAGCTGAAGCCTTCTGCAAATCCATTTGGCCCTTGGGGTGTCTTTTTGTTCAGCAATTTTACAGCACTGGCCTCAAAAGGATCTTGGTTTGTGACTTGGCCCTCTGGGTGCTACAGTAAAATAAGTAGTAAATAATGATGGAAAGTGCTGAGCTGCTGTTTAATCAGGTGGCCTTGGTGTTTTACAGTGATGCAAAAAAAATCAGTGTAATGAGAAGGATGGACATTTAACTTCAGGTGGTGTAAATATGGGGTAAGTGCCATTGAAATCAGAGGAGTGACTGTGATTTCCAGCGGCTGAGGATGTAGGCCAGCTATATGCTGCGTAGATTTTAGATGTTATCTTTTGTTAGCTTTGATGCTGACTTCTGCCCTAGAATGGGAACTTTTTTTTTCGCATAACGACCTCATTCTTATTTCTGAACCAATTGACAAAATGTCTAATTTTTAATGGAAAAGAAAAACGTTTATTCCACCAAGGAATGGGCTTGCGCACTTGAATGCAGTTGCACAGTGAACCACATGCATAACATGTCAGGCACAATGTTAAGAGGGAAAATATTGAGATTAAAAGCTGTGAAGGATAAAAGACCACTTTCTGTGAACAATGCAGATATTATGGCTTTAAATCTGCAGCTGAAAAAGAAGGTTGATACTTTTTTCATCAACACTGTTTTTCCTACAAATATGCTCATGTTTTTCACTCACTGAATCCTCTGGTCAGGGATAAAATTTGAAAAACAAAAAATAAAATATAAGAAAACCAAAACAAAAATACAATTTGATTGAGTGCTGATGAGCAAGTAAAGGTGTAACGCCAACAATTCCTCCACAGAAAAATAAAGTAAATAGGTAGGTGGATGTTGTATACCTAGGACACTGTCGCTGGCTCATAGTGGTTATTAGCTCAGGTTCCACACTGCTCTCCAGGATGAGGATTTGTAATTTCAGTGCAACGGAGAGATTTCTTATCCTTGACTTTCACCGAGTGGTTCCTAGGACCCTATCCACACCGGAGCATCAAACCATGCTAGCTACAAACACAATTACATCACAGAATATTGATCTAGAAACAGCCTTTACTACCAAAGAAATTACAAAGCACTAGCATGGACAGGGTACCTCTGTAGGAAGGGGGATTAAGCAAGAAAGAGGCTCTTTCACTAGCTGATGGTCAGACCGTAAGACCAGTGAAGAAGTGCCATTCCACTGAGCCCTGTTAGCAAGCTCTCAATGAGTCAGTGCATGGAAGATTTTTTATTGTTTTGTTTGTGGCAAGAAAAAATAATTAAGTTGTAATATTGCACATCTGCACAAAGCTAGCAAGATGTCATTGTGATCATTCATGGGTGGACAAAAAGCTGTGATAATTTTGATTCTGCTTAGACCCTACGGTGCTACACACTGTGCCAGAACATGAGATATAGCACCAGGGGTGTGATCTGGCACTTTTCCTAAAGGGTCCAGCATCTGCATTTGTCTTGTGTTTAGACACTCCCAAGTCTTTTACAAGGACAGAAAAGGAATCTGATTGTGCTAAGCTGTGTTAGCACCAATATGGAGTCAGGCGCCAATTGCTGTGGGTTGTGTTTGGACTTTTTCACCAGATGTAATTTTGCATGAGTCTTATGTTTTTCTTCCTCCTCCCACTACCACCCAGTATGATCTGAACAGCTGCAATGCAAAAATGAACTGCAGCTCTGAGGATGCTGCAACATGGAACGCAAAACGTCAACACACAAAACAAATGGGAGTACAAATCCTAAGGGAAATAAGACCTCTCACTGCTTCTCTTGACGATTTGTTTTTGAATATATGTTTTATTTAAAAAAAAAAAAGAAAAAAAAAAGAAGTGCAATGTCAACTCTAAAATGGAAGCACAAACAACAGACAGGGAAAAATAAATAATGTTACTACAGTAACCAAGGACTGATGGAAAAATTGATTGTACTCAGCCGTAGTGTTACTGTTCACTGTAAAGCACAGCACATGACAAAGCAAAACAGTTACTAGTAGGATAGTACCATAAAAGGCTGCATGCTGAACTAAGAAACAAAGAAGCAGATGTGATTGATTGCTTAAAAACAGAGCTGAAAATTAGAATGAAGTTCCTGCTTTAGGATACTTGGTTTTTCAGGTCTGGCAGGCTATTTCCCAACCTGGAGCAATAGTATTTTGCTAGCATGGAAAAATCCATGGCTTCCAAAGATCTGGGGTCACTCTGTGGATTTCTGCAGAATTATCCACAATCAAAGCATTCATTAATTTATATTTAAAAAAAAAAAATTGTTTCTAGCCCTTCTGGTTACAAAACTCTTCTGGAGACTTAACTGAAACCCTTGTTTATAAATCTGCGCTGGCCAGGCAAAAAAATAGTTAAAGAAGTGTAAACTTCTCAAAGTTACCATAGCTGGGCAGTAAGCGTGAGAGGCCCCCTCAGGGCCGCTAAAATGCCCGTATTTTTAACCCTGTCACTGCTGGTGGCTTTTGCAAACATCCAGCCCATCGCACTGCCCGCGGAAGTTGGCTGGGTAGACCTGTCAGCTGGACAGGCTGTAGAAATGTAAGCTTCAAAATAGACAAGTACTAGAGGAGTCTATTTAGCATTTGCCCTTAAGACATCTGTAAGCGTTAGGGTTGCTGTAGCCACCAGCTATAAGCGTTGCACTCCTGCAGTGCAGCAGAGGCAGGAGTGTGGGTTTTATAGAGAACATGGTCCAGCAGCAGCAAAGGCAATTCAGTTTTACAGTCATAGCATCTGTTGCAGTTGTCCCCTTGCAAGTCTGAAGAATGGCATCAGCATACAGAAGAAGGGCAATGCGAAATGAGAAAAAAAATACCTCCTTCTCCCCTTCCGTTCACCCCAAACTGCAATTCCACAGGCCTTCCCCAAATCCCTCACAAATGCCTATTGCCTCAGTTTTTGCTTTTAAGACCCTTGTTGACTGTGAAATGAATGAAGATACAAGTTATTTGGTGACCTGCCTGAAAAGAGAGGAAAGATCAAATACTTTTGTTATTTCCCTGAAGGAAACAGGAAGAATCATAAAACATTTGGGGGTTAAGGGTGCCTCCCTCCTAAGAAAGAAATTATTAACTGCATATAAGCACTGACATTTTGCTTCTGGAGAGTTGTCCATCTCAATTTAAAGATGCATTATTTTTTGTATTCAGAAAAGTCCTACAGGGTAGGCAGTTCAAGAGATCTTTCCACAGAAGTTCATCATGATTAAACAGAGGCAAGGGAGAGGATTAAATTGAAAGAAAAACAAGATGACAACTACAATTTAAGGAATTATCTTGCTTGTCGTTAATAATAGAGAATCTCTTATGGAAGAAGTATAATGCAACTTGATGGTCCTCTTTACATTTGACAGTCGCACAAGGGTGTAAATATTTAATCTTTCGATTAATTAATCTTTACAAAATATCTTCACAAAAACATTTTACCTATAGAAATTAGTTTCTATACATCAATATATTTTTATTTTTATAAATTATTCCATCTTTAAGTGCCTTCTATCAATATAAATGATAAAATAGACAATCAAAAATTTTAAAGCTTTTCCCAGTTGTATCCCTCCTTGTTAACATAGGTGCTGTGAATCCTCATACATGTGTGTGTCCGCATGGGAATGTGCTTGTGTGCACGTGTGTGTGAGGTGAAATGCTTCCATCCTCTCCCACCCCTAAACACCGTCAATATAAACCATATTGTTGGTAGTTCTGGATGCAATAGTGCTTCCAAAGGGGAAAAAAGAAATGCTTGACTTGGTTTCAGAAATCAAAAGATGTGCATAGTTACCAAAGTCGAGGTGTACCAACTACAAATGTGCAATGACAAGCTTAGAACACGACCCACGTCCCAGTCAAGTCACAGCGTCCTAACAGTGACCTCAGTAGGAAGTGGGCCAAATACTCTGAGCTTGATTTTGCAAGGTGCATGTGGCCCTGATCTAGCAAAAATGCTTAAGCCTGTGCTTAGCTTTGAGCACATGAATAGTCCTACTGGAATTGGTGGGACTGAATGGCATAGGGAAGGATCACAAGTGACTCCAAGTCAACAGGCTACTCATGTGTAGGAATTGGGGTCAAGTGCTGAGCGCCTTGCAGGATCAAGCCCTATATGAGGTTCAAGAGCTGGGAACTTCTCTAAAGCAATCAACACACTGAGCTCAGCCATTGAAATTGATCAAAATGTCCGCGTGGGCACAGGAGGTGGCTTAGCTCCCCTTGACAGAGGGTCTCCATGTCAAAAGTTTATACCTACAACTCGTGCTCTGAGCACACAACAGATTTGCTTTATATGGTAGAAGTCTTTTTGTTCCTACCCTTTGACCCATCAGTGTCCTTCATGGCTTCAAACACTTTGTGTTGTACATTCATCAAAATTCACATTGACTGCAAAGAACATAAATGCAACAAAAACAGGAAAGCCTCCAAATAGTATATTATAGTTTTCTTCTAAATATTCTCCCGTCGTAATCAGAGGTGCAGTGGCTAATTTATAATTTTTCCTTTGAAGGAATCCAGATGAAAGGCCCAGATTGTTCTTCAATTACAAGTTTGCATTGATTATATATATCTTCTAAGCTATCTCCTTGGACAATAGCTGCAGTAGAGAAAACATATCAGTATCTTTTTTAATTGATAGATACACAATCCAATGTCAGCAGATTTTCAGCATACTCACAGATACTGATGGAATGAGAAGGAATACTGGCATACTGAGATGTTAATTATGGAAAAGTCATACCCCCGCAGATGACAACTAAGTTCAAATCAATGGCAGCTGCCTCTGACAGAGACCAATCCCACTGCTCATACTGAGACGACTGAGGCAGGTCAGTTCAGAGAACTAGCAGTTCTGTCCTGGGGAGGGCAGGTTGGGAAGGTCCCACTGTTGCAGGTCAAGCTTTACATTTTGCTTGATTTAGAATCCACTTCAGCAGTGGGCAGCAGATTTGCAGCCTTTCTGACCTGGTTATCATGGGCTCACTCTTGGCTGCTGAAGTTAACTAGATCAGACCCAAGCTGACAGAAGGTGAAACAATTGCGACACGAAGCACAGTGGTTTGCCCCTTAATTTGCCTCAGCATATATATTCCTTCAGGACATGAAACTTTTGAGGAATCAAGTGCATCAAGTGCTCTTGAACTTCAAGGAAACACTCTTAAGCCAGAAGTCCTTACTCTGGGCTCACTATACTGATAGGTACTCTGGGTCAAAGACAGAGTTGATCCAGTTGTTTTGCAATAAAAGACTATATCTTGGGAAAAAGAAAATGGTATTAATAAAAACATACCTGTGAAATATTCTCCGAATTCTTGTTCTAATTTAATTGCTCGATCGTAGGTTTTCTTTGCTTGCTCCTCTGTAAGACGTTTATTCATTTCCCTAGAAACACAGAAGGAAGGAGGAGGATAAGTAATCAAAAAGTTTAGATTCTTGCTCGAACAGCTTTCAAAAGACATGTTCAACTGAATCACAGATGAACTGAGATGGGTACAAGAATAAAATGCTGAAATTCTTCCATCAGTTCATGGACAGCTACAATATTTTCTATTTAATTTCATTTTTATGTAGTACAAAACTACTTTTTCAGACTATTTCCCATTTCACTTTTCTCCACCAAATTTTTGTCTTGGGTTCACTACTCTACATTCTCAAACAAAATACAAGGCCTGAGTCTGGTAGCTGCTAACTGAGATAGACTTGAGACAACAGGAACCCACAGGTAGGTCTGGCATCCAGCATGTCCCATAGTCTGCACATTCAGCGCTCCTGCTGAAGCTCCTTCAGGAACCTCTGTATCTCCCAGACTCAGCTGGGGGTCTCAGATGAATAAGGTTGTACTGACTGCTTATTGCATGCCAATAAATATAAAAACAAAGACAGACAGTAATATTCTGGGTTTTTTGCAGTGTTTTGTTATTTGATGGAGCATTTCTGTTTCAACAGAAACATTATTTAATAACTAAGAAATGAGTTGTTTTGCCTGTGCATGCTCAGGTATTAATACCGCTGTATACTTGCAATGAATCAAGCTCATGCATATTCACTGCACTCATAAGCCTGTAGATGTTCAAATTATCAATAATAAATAGAGTTTGCTTGTTCTAGCATTTTTTTCCCAGCATGGATTCATTTTTTCTTAAAACATGACAGAAATTTTCTGAGGCAATTAGGAGAGCAAGTGAAGGGAGCATCCTGTGTTCTGCATAAATCTGATTTAATGCCTTGCACTGAATCATATGATTATGTGGTAATGGACTGTATACAGTATGCCATGGGTGATGCATGTGGGAAATTATGGACACGATGGTAAAAAAAAATAAAAAAAAAAAATCTATAAAGTGCACAACAGTATGAACCTGCTACAGCTAACTCCTACTTGGCTTCCGAAAAACACTCTGGAAGATGTCCAGAATGCAAAAAGGTATTTCTAGAAATGGCTTAAAGCTTCCTACCTATATAAATAACCATATAACTGGGAACACTGCTTAGAAAAACCTCCTTGAAAGTACTGATGCCATGGAGAAAGCAGGTTTATAAAGAGAAGGTTAAGAAACATTTCTTTTAAAATTTATGTCAGTTATTCGTAGATTATAAAAATAGATTTAATATAATCTGTGTGTTGCCCTGCTAAATTCGTAATGCTACTAATTCTATTTATTGGAAAGATTGCTATCTACTCGAGTTCAGGTGAACTTTGCATCAGCTACACCTACTTGAACACCTCTTTAGGTGTCTGAACCAAAACTCTGCCTTGAAGTGGGACATACCACTGCAAATTCTTAGGCAAGCTTAACATTTTCATCTTACAGGCATTTAACCAATATTGTAATGCTAATAATGTCCTCCTTTCAGATCAATTTCTGGTAAATTTTTAAGAAGTCTTCCTCAAGGTCTTTGAATAGCAGGAAATGGAAGGGGTGATGGAGCACCATCATTTGTTTGCACCAGTGGCCTCGTGCTCTGATTGCTTTTACATCCAAGAGTCCCTTACAGCCATTCACTTCTGTGGTGATAAGTGTTAGTAGGGTATTGCCAGAAAACCTGCAAGAACCAGGTTTCAAGTGCAGGTGGAAACTTGACTTATACTCCATTCACTCTTACCTCCACTGTCAGATGGGTGCGAATAAGCATATGCATAAATGAGACTACAACTTTATGTGCTAATTTTGATGAAAGATAATTTTTTGGTCTTTGTTTGTCTTCATCTTGTGATTAGAAATTTTTTGTCTTTTGTGCTTTGACTTTGGTATTACGGTAGCTTTCAACTCATTTATATGAACAGGAGTAATAGTTATGGCAGATAAACCTATAATTTTTTGTGTTGCAGTAGTTACATACCTAAAAAAGACGGAATCACAGAATCATAGAATCATTTAGGTTGGAAAAGACCACCAAGATCGTCAAGTCCAACCTTTGACTGTTAACTGGAACATAGCACTAAGTGCCACATCCAGGCATTTCTTGAAGAGCACACTTGTTTTATTGCCCTAAGTGAAGTATTAGCATTGCTTTGGTTCAATAAAAGAATGATGGTCATAATATTTTTCATCTTCATAACACTGTTTGGTCAGTCTACTAAGGGATTTGCTCTTCTAACATCAATGAGGCTTTTATGTTATTGCCACTTTTCTGGTTCTGCCTCGACGTATTTTTCAGAGTAAGGGCCACTTTTATTTACTTTTTTTTTTTTTAAATCACTCCAGAGGCAATGCCAACATTAAATAAATAATGGAAATATTTTATGAATGGGAAAATTGTACATTAGGATCTCTGTTAAAACAATCAGTGCAGAAGGTAGGCTATCAGACTACACTTCCCCTTCTATACAGCAACAAAATCAGAATATAATTGAATTGTAGGGCTGGAAGAAAAGTCAGGAAGTCAGGATAGTGCTGTGCAAGTACCACATATTGTTCATCATTCCTTGCAATGTGGCTGGACATAGAAAAACCTTGTTGCCAAAAGTCAGGGCCAAGAAGAATGCCCATTCCCAGGATGGGTCACATTGGCATTCTCCGCTCTGTGACCAATGGCTGTGGGCACCCTGTTACCATCACCAGACATGCGTCTGTAATAGGAGGGGGAGTGCCTACATTTTAGCTGTCAAACACATACCTGTGGCACTACCTGGCATTTGCAGAACCTTGGGGGAGGGGAAGGCATAGAGTTCAAACTTTCACTCCTGTCACAGCCAATTAACCTGAGAGCTCTTACATAACTGTAAGTGTACATGAAAAACAACTTGATAACCATTTATTTTATCCTGAGCTTTAACTCAGGATGAAGATCAATTCCATATTTCCTCTCAGCCTTCTCACTGTGACACTAGATAATGCCTTTTCCTCCTCCACCAGCAGGGTGGAACCCAGAATGAGGCCAACACTCCAGCTGAGACCTCATCCATACCCAATAAAACAAAATAACTGTCTATTGTGTCCTTACACAACACTGGTATGAATACAGCCCACAGTGGCAGTTTCCTTTTTTGCAACCACATTACCCATCCATTCATATTCCTGTGTGATCCACCCCAACTGCCAGATGCTTTTCTGCAGTGCTATAGCTAAATTATTCCCTGCTTATACTCATGCATTTCATTTTCTCTCCTTTGTCTGTGCTGAATTTCATCTTACTGATCTTCCATTGAGTTCTGATCTTACCCCTAAAAGAGTGTGCCACCTCGGACAGCCTTGGCAGCACAAAGCTGGTGCCTTCTCTTTCATTCTTTTAAGTGTTATGTTTGCCCCTCTCCAGTCCCAGGCTCCTTGCCTATCCTCTTACAGACCTTCAGATAAAGGAAGGGCTGATGGAGAGAAACACACCTCAAGTCTGACACAGGTTTAGCCCCCTGGTTCGTGCCTTTGACCAGACTCTAAACCCCAAGAGCACCCAAGGATGGATGGGACAAACCAAGCTGTGTGAATGAGTCCCTTGTGAACTTGGTGCTTGGATTGGAGCAAGTACACCAAGCACTGGCAGGGAGTCCTTCACAGTCCAGCACATAATATCATATGTCGCAGTCTGAAAGGGTCAAAGGCAGCTCTGGCTTGTTCCTTGAGATATCAGGATACAGTGGATGACAGGCTCTGAGAGCACTCTTCCCACTTTCACTCACTGTTACTAATTTTAGAGAACAAGCAAAATGTAGACTCAAGAACTGTGTGGTGCCACTTGAGGCTGTACCCAAAAAACCAAAGTGCTTGAAGAAGTTTGTACTCACATCAGAGGCTCCCATGATTTGGGCTTAATGAAGATAGCAATAGGATAGAGTTGTGCAACTTGTAGTCGTTTGATAGCATTTCCTGACACATCAAGTATACAGTGCTTGCCCTGTTGGAAACAGATGAGGATGTGTTTATTTTTGCAGACTTTGCTGCAGATCTGCCAAACGATAGGAAACAAATCTGCGATGCAGTGCCCTGGAATGGGTCCATTACTGGTACACCAGGGAAGGGGGAGCCCAGGGCATGCGCTCCACTCTCTGCAATCTTTGCTTTGCTTTGCTGCCAGTATAAATATACACTGGTGATATGGGAACAAACTTGGGTTTATTTTTCACTGGGATGAAATTTGCAGGGGCAGGAGGATTTTCTTGATATGAGGAAAATCAGTTCATAAAAGTAAGAGGATGTCCATGCTCTTAGTGATTAATTCAGTTCTTGTTTATGTCAAAGACTCCCTGTGTCACCTCAGGCAAATAATTTAATCTTTCTGTGGATCATTCATTTGCCTCTGTGGAAGTGATTTAGTTTATTTAACTGTCTTACGGAGGGAAGAGTAGAGGATGTTTTGGGGAGTACTTGAGGCACTGTGTTAGAATCCTGAATCCATGGCACTACATTCAAGTACAGAGAGTGCCAAGGATGATGTCGTTCAAAGTCAGAGACTCCACTTGTGGAGTCATTATAAAGCCTATAAATATTAGTATGCTGTTTGGCAGCTACTTTATATTTTTGGCAGAGAATCATGTCTGAGACACAATGTAGAAACAAGGCAGATAATGTTGCATTGACAATAAAACTACTGTCAACCTACCCTTTCTGCCACAAATCTCACAGACTGGACACTAGTTCCATATAAATTATCATTGTACTGCCCAGCTTCTATAAATTTGTGCTCTTGGATATCTTTTTCCATTTGTTCTCTTGAAATGACAAAATGATAATCTCTCCCATCCACTTCATAGTCACGCTTTGGCCGTGTGGTATCTGCATGAAACAAAAGACAGATCAAGAAGTCTGCAAAAACATTTAATGCAAAAAATGCAGCCACAGTTTGCTCAGTGGGCAATGCTGGTTCTGCTCTAAATGAAGGCACTTCACAGCTGAGACCAGATCTTTGGCTAGTACATATTGTTTTCAATGGAGCTCTGACAATAAAGCTTTCTTTTTGGAGTAATACCTTCTGATGTTCACCTCCGATCAATACAGGCTAAAATAAAATTAAGGTTTACCAGGATTCCACTTTTTTCAGCAGAATCGCACACAAACCTCAGATATAAAATGCAGATTAGATTTTAAATTTAATGTTGTTACAGTGATAACATGTATCACAATCAAATGAATTGTGATCTCATCAACTCAATGTATCCTTATAAGCCTGCTTCTGTTCTCATCTCTAGAAGTTTTAAGTTAGTGTATTGCCAGAGACAACCATTTGAAATGAAGTACAGCTGCAATCAGGGTCTGAAATAGACAGCAAGCTCTAATGGTCCGAGATATAAATACTTTGTTTAATTCAGGGTCCAACATTGCTTTCTGGTTCAACAGTCTAAATCTCACACAAATCACAGATTATTCCATATATGTATTGGTGGATGCTGTGCAATTGAGTTGAAACATTTTACATTTTACCAGTATTTCAAATATTTGTCTTATTTAAGAAACCATAGATTAATTGATTACTAAACTTAGTTAGTGACTAGAAGGTTTCTTGTTTAAAAAAGTCCTAGAGCTTTTGGGACAATTCTTTTGAGAATTTGTTTCCAGACCTTCACAATCTTTCTTTCCTCTTTTTTTTTTTTTTTAATTTATTTGTTCTTTTGCCCTTTGCTATCTGATGAAAAAATGACTTTTGAGAAACTCAACTCTGTATAGTTCATGAATACTGCTTTCACAGAAATTTACGTAATGTGTGGCACCAAGGGATACAGTTCACTCAGCTGCAGAACTAGCAGCAAAATCATACTTACGTGGTACACATGACCCGAACTTATCAGGGAATTCAGATATCAAATCATCGTTGATCCGATCTTTCATAGGGCCCAGAATAATAACCGGCCTGGTGTAATTAACTGAAAAACAAAAAGAAAGGCACATTTTGATGATCTTACTGGCAATAATAAATGAATTTACCCAAATATGCACTAACCAGAATTGTTGTCTTTATGTATGAAGGGAAAACTTAGGTGCACATTTTATTGATGAGTATTTTATTTATTGACATGAAAAAAGGGAATGGAATGAGCACCACTGCAGAGCTCTGTGATGGTCCATGCACAAATCAAATGACTATGCAGAAGCATAGACATATTTGCTATTGCTCAACAAGGCCACTCCCAAATTCTTGCAGATAGACTCTTCCATGAGGCATGGGAAGGCTATTGTAGCATTTTTTCCTCCTCAAGTTATATGAGTGCATCCCCAATTAAACCAGATGGATGTGCTCCGATTTTAAGTTGCCTTTCCCTGTGTTCATCTGCCCTGGACAGTGGCACATATCACATGGGAAGCAAAATAATAAAGGCTTTCCATGTAACAATATTGCAGTAAATCTAGAAAATCTACATCAATATTTTGTAGACTGATTAATGTACTGTACTAGTAAGCCGATGAGAACGTACTGGGGAGAGTTCTGGGAATGTTAGGAAGGGGATCTTTCAAGGAATACCATAACATAATATTTTTTCATATGCCAATTGACTGAGTGTCCAAGAAAAAGTAGCCACACAGAATGTGGGACTGGCGCAGCAAGGCTTGCTGCTCTTCTGGCCCCCAAACTCTGAAATGAAAAATATAAGGAACAGGGATAGAAAAGAAGAGGAAACTTACTCTCTTGTCTTGTGACAGGTTCATAAGAAAGGATGCAGTCTTCTTGGCCTCCTGATGAGAGAAGAAAGAGAAGAGATTAAAGCTGATGAGGAACATGTACTTAAGTTTGATAAAATGCTTCACATAGAGACAGAGCAGGTTCCACACTTCTCTCTTGACAAGCCTCTCACCTGAACCATTCCAAAGTCCACCATAACTTCCAGGTATGGAGATAGTTTTTTCCTTCCCCACCCTCCCCTTCCATGTGTTTCTATTCTGTTTACTGAAATTGGGCTTTTTTATTGATAGGCAAAAAGCCTTTATGATTTGATAGCAAGGCTGTTTACAATGATAGTGCAGCAATTTAAGATGCAATGTTTTTTCTTTTCCTATTATTAAGGCCCTAAGATGTTGCTGCAGAGTAAATAAACAGGCTACCTAGACAGAACAATTTCTATCCACAGAATACATATATTTTGGTTGATTGTTCTTCAGTGCATAGCCTCCATAGTCTAGTGCATTCACAGCCTAACATTTAGCTATGAGCTATTTTCTGATCCTTAGCCTTTTCCTGAACACAAATCACAGACTCACAGAATGGTTGGGGCTGAAACTTTCAACTTCTGGAGCTATCTAGTCCCATCCCCCCTGCTAAAGCACCTGGAACAGGTTGTACAGGATAATGTCTAAGCAGGTTTTGAAAATATTCAGCAAAGGTCTCATAGCATCATATTTTATATGTTTGTCCTCCCTCTGCCCTGTTAGGACAGTGCTGTTTCCCCATGGTGACATTTAGGGGACTAAAGCAGAGAAATTTGCCATGAGAAACAAGTGGCATTATATAGACCATGACTGGGGTGCAGGTATGCAGCCCCAATGCATCGCTGCCCTTCCACCCAAGGGAGCGCCAGAGGAGAGGGAGGAGGATTCTTCACCTAAAACATGAATAATTCCCGCTCATTTCTCTTTCTGGGTCACTGTCACATATTTGGTACCACATGAGGGCCCTGGCAGGCTCTAAATACAGCCTAGCAAAGTTTAAAATGATGATTTTATTTTTGCTCAGTTGAGAAGATCCACAGATGGGATTTTGCAACTGATTCAGATACTACAGAAGAAAGAGTATCCTAAGGCACACAAGTGCTTCATAAAATACACAGGGTTCGTTTCATCTGCTTGCATGCGCGTGGGCCTGTGTTATATTGTTCTGGTGGGCTCCTACCAAACCAAAGTGTGCACATACAGGGGAAGAGTGCTACCTTGCCTGATGGAAATACATGTAGGATTTAGAGGGGGGTACACCTCAACCCGAAGTAGTCTCATTCCTGTCTGAGCCGCCCTTGAGGCTCCATTAAGTATATTAATGAGCTTTGTGTTGGATGCAATGCCTAGCTCCTGAGAAGGTACAAAATTTTTTGTGGTTAAATCTTAAGCTGACTCCCACCCCATGAATCTGCTATGTTGGTAGATTTTTTTGGGTGATATTGTATCTAGGCAGCAGTGACAAATGTCTAAGAGAGCTCTTCGAGTAAAAATAATGTTGTAATTATCGACAATGACAGAAACAGCAAACAAAAAACTGTCCTGATGTGTTAGGAGAGAGGGAGAACTGACAGGGCCAACTCCAGCCTACCAATGATGCTGAAGAAGCAAAGGAGAGAACATAATTTTTAATAAAAGGAAGAGATTAGACAGCATTTGAGGACAAGGCCACATAATATATGAGGAGCATGGACAAGGGATTTTCTTTTCTGTTTGCAAATGTTTGATATTGTAATCACTTATCTTTGGCTTTTTGCAAAGCTGGAAACCTAGAATTATTGTTACACTAGGTTTAATGCATCAAATAAATTGTTTTCCTTTAAGTTTCTCAGTATACTTTAGGGGTGATGTAAAACTCAGGATGTCCCATTTCTCTGGAGATGAAAAAATTCGGTATCCAGGCTGGACAAGGATGCTCCTGCACTGTCTGCCCTCTATCCCACAGGAGCCAAGGCTGTATTTTTCAACTGCCTGAGAAGGTCAATATCGGGGTGGGTAATGAAGCCATCATATACCAACCAAGTGGAGGGGTGCCTGTTTGTACAAATACAGTCTTAAACTTGAAAATATTTGTTTCAATGGCAAACAAATCCACAGCAGGGGTTTCTAATTGCAGAAACCTGAGGCTTGAGCTTATGTCTAAGCTAGTACCTAGACACCTTTTAGAACCAACAGCTGCCTACAAATAGGCAAGCACTTATTCTGAGACATGAGTCATCTGACCTATTTTACACGTCTACTTTGTGAGGAGAGAAAAAGTCAGAAGGGCAAGTTTGTCCCATAACTCCATTGTCCCATAACCACTTTGAACAGCAAGGTCAGATGCAGACATCTGCAGTTAAACAGCAGAATCTCATGGGAATGATAGTGTCAATAGCCACTGAAAGAAAACAGACAGTAACTCTGAAACTACTGTTCCTTTCCCCCCCCCCGTGGACTAATACTTAGCTTTGGCACAGATTTATAACCAGCACTCACAAGGCAGAGATTTTACTTTCTTTTTTGCCCAGTCTCTGACAGACATCTCCCCATGCTAAAACTTTTGGTACATCCACACTCTCAGTCTGGTATAGTCTAAGGGGAAAGATGAGCCTATTTCACAGAAGTCTTGTGAAACTGCGGCCGGATTGAAGACAAAATCTCCAGCCCACTCAAATTGTGCTGAAGATTAAGCCATTGGAAAGGGCTACTGTAAGTAAGGAGAAACTTTGAGGCTGACTGTGATACACAGGAACTTAAAGACAGAGATCTTCCAGAAGAAAGGATCTTCAGCCCTCAGTTCCGGACTCAACATGGAGTGTGAGTGTGGGGGAAAACGGTACCATTGCCATTACTTTTCTTTTCTGGAAAAGGGACTCAGGAAGCTTAAATTTCTAAATGAATAAAATCCTGCCACCTACTGTCCAGACAAAATCCTATAGGTCCTCAGAGGCTATTTTGCATGTAAACTATACCAGATGGTACTCTTTAATGACCTCTGCTAGGTCGGTACTGCATGGTTTTGAAGTAGTCCATAAAGTATTAAATATAATGAAGAGCTCTAGAGTCAATCAATAATCAGATTGCTATAACCTTGTGATGGCTTTGAGGTGTAAGACACAGCGTGAAATCCATCAGGACACAGGCTCTTATTTATCATTTGCCTAAGCCTCATCTACCACCCGCATTAACAGCTTAATTAGCACAGGTTAGCTGTATTGATCTGGAAAATCTTTGTGACATTTAACAGATAAAACAAAAAGAGAAAAAAAGAAAAAAACCTTTCTGTAGGATTTTGGTATGTTCCCGTTCTTCAGTAAAATTGCATCAAGTAAAAAAGAGAAGAAAATAAATAAAATAAGGAAATAGAAGAAATAAAAAGGAAACTTTCCTAAATGTAATATACTTAGGGAAAAAATTATTGGAGAACTTTCACTTTCTCAGGACCACTCCCTGCTTCCCTTTGTTCTTCGTTTGCTTGTGGGTGTTTTCTGATGCTTGGGAAAAGAATAACCTGGAGTTTGTTATAACTCATAACCTCTATAAACTGGGCAGTGAGGTCCTATGCTGCCAGATAAATTTCACAAGGAGTACTAATTTAATCTCTTTAAAGGATTTTATAGGGTTTCAGATGGGCAGCCCTGAAATGGATTCAGTGTGATGCCTCTGTTTTCCCTTTCTGATTAGGCGGCAGAGAGCCTGTGAAAGACTCAAACCCAGTTTCACTGTAGACCTGATAGATATCAGGCATTTTTCATGAAACCCATAAAAAGTCCCCATTTTCTACTGTCGTGCCAGAGCATCCAAGGCTTCCACAGGTCTGGTGTACCTGCATGCCGTGGATAATGGGGCACGAGAGCTGCTGTGAGCGGCAGCCACCATATAAACAAACACCCTCCCTCCCCCAGCAACTCATTCAGTGGAAATACATAGATTTTGGCATTCTATTAATGTCTGTGAATGAAAAAAATCTGAAAAGGGATCTAAGAAGATGAATTTTAAAAAAGGTAGTACTAGTGAAGACAGTTAAAAGTTATTTATGATTTTAAAAAATCAAAGATAATTTTTGTGTTCATTAAAATTTTTGGACTAATGGTGGTGGTTACCATCAATACACATGTGAAATTCATGTAGATGAACCAAATTAATTTAATTTTCAAGCTCTTGTCTGAATTTTGTTGCTCAGCTGGATCTAAAATCAAAGAAGGCTTATTTTACTGTCACCATCCATTTAGATTTTGGGCTAACGTATGAATTACCTGAGTTGTCTTTACAAGATCTTAGAGAAATCAATTTTTGCTTTGTTTGTTCTGCACAGACTGCACTGGACAGTCAATATCCCAGCCTCTATTTGCTTCAAAGTCCCTTTGTGGGGCCCCTATTCATGCGAATAAACACATGATTTTTGGAAATAAATTAATAGCTATGAAAGGCTGGAAATCCAATATGTAAAAAGATGATCAGTAGTCTGAACATGAACTTATGTCTGAAAAGTCGTCTATGAGCAAAGATCAATATAGTTGTGTGGGTATAAAATGAAACTTCCACATTTGTGCCAATTTGAGTGTATCTGAATAATAGAGTAAATTTGGGGAGCCAATGCAAGTGTCCTTATTAATCTATTGTAATAATCGGGAGAACTTTAACCTTCTGAATCTTCAAATCTCATTAGAAGAATGACTTGCTGATTTGCTGACAGAGGGTAAAAAAAAAATTTTAACACTTTTTCTTATTTTTAACTTTTAGTTATGTATTGCTTCTCTAGGTAATTGGTGCAATCACAACCAGTTATGTAATTAGACTAAACAGATGACAATGTGTGTGTAATTCTGATGACAGCTGTAAAAACCTTCACTGAACCACGTGTAAGAGTGTTACAACACATATGCAGGAGAGAGACTTGAAATTCATGCCCATTATGAAAATCATGTCTCACAAAATAAAAACTGATGAGTCCATGGTAAAAAATCTGTCCTTACAAGTTTGGTTTGAAAGAGAAATCAAAACATTTTAAGTTACAGAGCTCAAAATAAACTTTCAATCATAGTTTGATTAAATGGTCCAGGGATGAGTCAAAATTTGCTTTATGTGTTCTTATCACAAAAAGAACAACTTTCTGCTGGACTAGGACTTTATAAACCACTCTGCAAATTTGGCTTTTCTGCTGAGAACAGGAACAAATACACCAACATAGACTTCATATTAGCATGGCTGTGTGATTCAGCAGCAGCTGTGTAGCAACTCAGATGCTTTAAGATCAAACCAGCATTTGTTCTTGGCCCCCAAATACAATTCTTATTTATAAAGGGTTAGATTCTCCTCTCAAATGTGTCTGTGGTTCCCCCAGAAATTAACGGACCTGATGGTTTTCTGCTGGGACAAAGAATATCCCATTGTTGGCTCCAGCCCTATTGTTCATACCAAACTAAGTGTTGAGGACACTGGTGGAAGAAATCTGGTTTACTTTTTGCAACTTCTTGTTGCTTAGAAGTGGTCAAAGAATTTTCTCTTGAGACCACATTGGAGGACTTTCAGTTATATTTTTGAAATAAAAAATATCTGACTTCTGTCAAAAAGCTGGTTTCTTAACCCTGGAGACATAAGCAATACTTTAGCCAAATATTCGAATTTTTAAGCAATATGTTTTTCTAAAAAATAATGAACGTATCAGAATATGTCCTAGAAAAATGCATGATTGATTTGTAACCCCCCTATTCCTCACCGTCCAGGTCACAGCTGGACATTTCTCTGAAGCCTTCAATATTGCTGGTTTGGAATGGTTCTAGGAATGATCAAGGTTTTGACACTAGCTACTTTTCACTAAATGCTCATCATGAGAAGCAAAAGTTAGAGAAATGTGTTAAAACAATTGCCAGAGACCACTAGAAAAAATGCAGAACACCTCACTCTGGACTCCAACTGGCCTGTTTTTATAGGGATATATTAAGAAGGTCTGCAGGAGAGCACCCTGCACTTGCCAGTCATTTCTTACCCACACACTTTTTGTTTGGGCTGGCCAAGCTGTGAATTGCTGATTTCACAGAATCATAAAAGCATAGAATCATTTAGGTTGGAAAAAACAAGTCCAACTCTGCCAAGTCCCACAAAACTATGTCCCTGAGCATGTCTTTTAAATCCCTCTAAGGATGGTGACTTAACCACATCCATGGGCAGCCTGTTCCAATGTTTGATAACACTTTCAGTGGAGAAATTTTGTCTACTATCTAATCTAAATCTTCCCTGGTGAAACTCAGGGCTATTTCCTCTTCCTGTTGTTTGTTACCTGGGAGAAGAGACTAACCCCACCTCACAAAAACCTCGCTACAACATCTGGTCCTCATCAGACTTGTGCTCCAGACCCTTCCCCAGGTCCCTTTCCTTTCTCTGGACATGCTCCAGCAACTCAATGTCTTTCTTGCAGTGAGGGTCCCAGAACTGCACACAGGATTCGAGGTGTGGCCTCAGCAGTGCTGAGCACAGGGGGACAGTCCCTGCCCTGCTCCTGCTGCCACACTATTGCTGATCCAGGCCAGGATGCCATTGGCCTTCTTGGCCACCTGGGCACACCCTGGCTCATGTTCAGCTGCTGTTGACCAGCACCCCCAGGTCCTTTTCCACCAGGCAGCTTCCCAAACACTCTGCCCCAACTTCCCACAATTCAGAAAGCAGTGGGGCAGGCAACCCCTTTCTTCCTGCCAATTTGCTGGGGAAACAGAAAAGAGGCACAGGGACAGAATCAACCCCATGCAAACCCCTTGATTCCTTCATTAGTTTTCTATTTCCTCCCCATGAATTTTCCAGCTTCACTTTTTTCTCCTCTCACAATGCTCCATGTCACCAGTGCACAGATTGAGGGCAGGATGAGTTTGCAAATCAGCATACCTGGTGTCATTGTAAAATAACTTTAGTGTCTCACCTTGACTCTCCTCAAAGTGACACTACATCACACTGAAGGACAACTCTGCAATGTGTCTGGGTCCAAATGGAGTTAATACAAACTTGGTTCTGTGGCAGTGGCTGATGCTGAACTCTATTCCCAGCTACCCAGATGCAAACAAGAATAGCAGAAATAGTAACTGCATGCCATCTTGTTTTGCCAGGAATGTTACTCTGAGCACTCATTACTTTTTTCCCCTTTCATTAGGAATAAATAAATCGGGAGGCAGTGAGGAATGCTTTAGGGTATCTGCTAGGACTAGTAATTACTCTTCCCACATCAGAGGTATTGATAGGCTTTTACTGTGTAGTGCCCTTTCTCAACAGTCCCACAAAGTGAGAAAGGTAGTGAAGTAAGAGCACTTCCTTTGACAGGCCTCATCTCTCTTATCTCCATCCCTCACAATTTGTTGACTTCACTCTCTGACCACCTGCCTCTCACTCTCATCTGATTCTTCTTGGTTCCTGACACGCAATTTTTCTAGAGAGATTTCCTATGATGAGCTGTGCAATTGGATGTACTGTCAGCACAGCAGTTCTCAGAGCTTTTTGCCCGAAGATTCAAAGACCAATCATCTGGACTTGGGAGGGCTTTAAGTTTCCACAGGAGATATGCTCATGTACCATGGCCAGGTAGTAATTGAACACAGTCAGGTTAGACTTCACGCACCACCATGGCCATCTGAAACAGTAATTTCCGGCTGGGAACCAAAGTTGCTTATTCCTCAAGGTCATGCCTTCAAATGTCATGTTAGCACACACCAATGAATCCTTGGCAAATGAAATCAGGCCCTTTGGGCACCAGGTTCTGTATTTTAAAGCCTCTTTCGTTTGGCGTAACCTAAGATGGGTTCCGCTGCTTCTTAACGGCATAGCTATCTTGAGGGCAGAGAAGGAATCCCTGCCAGCATCTTCTCCACCAGGCAGAAGTTGTTGGACATGCCAGCAATGTGTGGGGAAATCCAGCCAACAGGATGTAGACTGGATGCTGCTGGAGTGAGACCTGAGATGGAAACCGCTCTAGAAGGAGAGTGACTGCCACAGACAGTTGTTTCTCCAGCACTTTTTCTTCCAAGTATCTATGTCCCACCTAACTTTCCCAAATAAATTCTATTACCTTTCTTGCACCTCAAAACACACATTTTATTTTAAGCTATTACGCAGCCAACGAAGAACTGGCAACCTGGCCTGTCTTATGATCAAATTTGGTAACTGTCTTTTGTGGACATGCCCCAAATGTTTGGCTGCAACAGGGCACTCCTATGAAGTCTGCTGTTTAGGACAGTTCATCAGCCTAGATTCTCCTCTGGGCTTTTACACTGAGCTCTCCCTCAAATATACAGATCTGGATGAGATTTGGCTTGTGCAGACTTTTGAAAATGTAACCATTTGATTCATTCCTGATTGTAAAGTCAGTCTGGGGAAAGAACATCTTATATTTCAAACATAAAATCCTCCTCTCCTCCCAGGCAGAGGAAATATTAAAAATAAAACTGTTCAGAATTGGATCTTGGCAATTCAAGAGTGCCTACTGTTTTCTTGTGACTCTGGCAATTGCTTTCCAAGGAAACCTTTTCAATATAAGAGAATACAAACTAATTTACCATTTCTGAATAGGATAAGGTTAGCTGTTTAGCTGAAACAACCCAGTGTTTATCAACAGAACTCAACTGCTATGCGTTGTATCAGGAGTAGTAAACATGAGGTATGATACCATTGATTACCTGGATGTATGTGGGTGCTTAGCGCAAGTGCTGAGTGACTGGTGGAAAACTTGATTTGTTAAGCAAATGGCTTGAATAAATGAAACAACTGGATGATCTAGCAAGCTGTCTCTCATTTTAGTTAACTTTTATTATATTTCTAGTCATTTATTTAATGCCTTGGTCTTTTTCTGCTTTTTAGAACTTCCAAAAAAATAGTGATATTCGTTAAATTTATGGGCATTACTAAGAATTACCAGAACATACAGTCTGCCTCTTGGAGTCTGTAAATCCAACCAAATCAGGTTGCAGGGTTGGGATCTCCACCTTTGTGGTATCAGTGACATTCAGTGGCAGTGCCTAAGCAGTGAAGGTCTATCTTACCTTTTTATTAAGACTGCAATATGAATCAGGAAATTTATATTGTCAAAATGAAGGGCTCAACAAAATTTCTGGGACTATTTCTTAGCCCTCCATACAGGCATGCAGAAATGCAAGTAAAAATTGTGACCTGGAAAAAAGGATGCCTCTTGCAGATTTGACAATGGCTGTGCAGTAACTTTACTGTTAAAAGATTGTCAAGAAACTTTCCCCTCCCCCACTGAAATAAACTTTCATCACTAAACCAAATAATCCTGACTTGCATAGGCTACCCAAAGCTGAGTTTTACATCCCTAATACATCACAAATAACAACCTTTCTCCCTTCTCTTATAAAGTTGGCTAGTTCTCTTTTATAGCTTTGTACTCAAGACATGGTCATAAATTTGAACTCCAAGCCATTTGCTCCAACGATCTTTTTAACATTAACAAAAGAGTAGCAAGGAGAGAAACAAAATAAAAGAAACAAACAGAACAAGCAATGCAAAGTAAAAGGACTCTAATGAAAGCAGTAACTTACTGTAGCTACTTTCACTATCGCTGGCATTAGAAGAAACATGTTCTGCAAGAACAGTACAGCAAATTAAAGAACATAACCAAGCACCACAGAGCTGCACAAACTTAAAAGAATTGCCACAGTCATGCAAAGGTAGTTCTGCAGAGCAGAAATAAAAACTGTGCAGTGACATCACCTGAAAATGCTCAGATATTTTATGGAGGTAAAATGAAAGCTTTCTCTCTTGTGGCATTTCAGAAAGAGACTGTACGTATTAGTTAGCGATATGTGCCATGGCAAGACCGTGTCTTTTTGTGACACACAGTAAATGACATCTCAGATAACTTCATTTCAATGTATATTATGGTCAACTTGGATCTCACTTGATGTCTTGAGCAATTTCTTGAAATCCAAGTGTCTGCTCATATTCTGCACTATGAATGATGTGCATCATTAGTGCACTGGAACTATTCTTGCTAAACTTCTAACCTGTGTCCATCTTTAATCACTGTGCACTATCCCAAAGGGTTATCAGATTAACATGAAAGTTATTTTGATATCAAATTTTGTAAATCAATCTCTTCTACCTGTCCAAAAGGAAAGAAAACAAAACAAACAAACAAACAACAACAACAACAACAACAACAACAAAACAAAAAAAAAAGGCAAAGCCAATGAAAAAACTAAGGAAAAAAAAAGGAAGAAGTCTTTTTCCAGACATTGTCTAGCCTCAGGATTTGAGCTGGAGTTAGAAGACCTTTACCAGACTAGTCTGGATGGGTGAACAGGAATATAAGAACTATCATGATGGGTCAGTCTCATGGTTTGTCAAGTCAGGTGTTGTGTTTCTATTATCATATTCTTGAAAGGAAGGTGCAATCTATATCATATAATGTTGCTGCTCCAAAATTGTAGCCAGCAGACTATTTATGGACAGTAAGATCAAGCTACATGCTCTCCAGGAGGTCTGCAGGACCATTAAACAGTGATTTCTCAGGTAGAAATGCTGATTACTTTGCACATGAAAGACAATTTGGCAGCTGAAACTTTTCAACTGATCCAGGACATTTAGAAGCCAATGGCTGTAGAGTGGGGAGCATCCTGGGTTAATGAGAAAGACAGGAGCAGTGCCAAGATCACCTACTCTCTGCAAGGTGCTCCTTTCCCCCGTGTGCCAGTCTAATGGCTTACAGTTGATTGGGAATGATGGTGCTACTGGAGCAGCAGAAATGAGAGGGGATGATAGCTGATAAAAACAGCAATGGAAAACCTTGTTCTTGGGCTTATGAAGAAGCTTAAAAAAATTCAACTTATATTTTGAAGAAAACAGCATAATGGCTTTCAGACATTTCACAGCAAGTTAACAAGGGTTATTTCAGGATAATGTTCTATACAGGACCTTGAATAACTTTATTTAAAAATAGAAAATATCCTTTATGGTAACAAATGTCACTAAAAAGCATGTCTAAGTTGAAAATTAACAAAATTGGGAAGGGTGGGAATGTCTAGAGGTGTGCCAATAATTTAAAACTATGAGCAATATTAATAGAGGCACTACAGCCTATATAATACCTCTGTGCTACTTCGTTCCATATCAATTTGCAGAATTCAGTTACCTTTTAAATGCCTGGATGTTACGGAGAATTGTCTTTGTAAGGACACAGATACTCGGTAAGGTTATCAGATCTAAAGTATTTTACTTTTCTCTAGCAGGGAAGGATCTGCATTTGTTGCTAATGAGCTGCTTATGGCACTTAAATGATCACAGAATGGTTAAAATTCAGGTGGCAGTGACATTTGCTGTCTATCACTGACAAAACCAGTCTTGCAGAACCATTCTTCCTTGTACAAGAGATAAAGCTTTCATCTTTAAATTGTGAGCCACTGCATGGCTTAAAGGTAAATCATTAAGATGTCCCTTCAACAAATCAGTCAGAAACAGAATGATCTCCAAGACCGTGTGCATGGATGTGCATTCCTGCAATTAAAAAGCACATAAAAACCAGTAGGTGATGCAACATTAACACACATTTTGCTCCAATTACTTGGTGCTTAAGAAAAGGAATAAGAACTGAGGAAAAAGTAGCCAAACACATGCAAGTGGCATTTTGTTGAAATTATTTAGCTCTGGATACAGAATTTAAGGTAGCTACATATTGTAGAAATCAGCAGCAAATATTTAATTCTGTACAGTTTGCCTGGTCTAAACTTCGAGGAAGAAAAGTTCTTTCTGAGCAATGATCTGACACATTACACACACTGCAATGCAAAGTCTTGAGACAGGGTTGCTGCATCAGAAAAAAAAAAAGATTAAGGTTGTGTGACAAAGGATAGGTTGCTAATGGTAAAAATCAGTCCAAAATTAGCTTTGGAGAATGCATGGTCTTCTCTAGCCTGCAAATGACTTCTTCCATTAATAACAGATACTAATCTAAAATCCAGCAAAGTAACAAACACTCCCATGCAAAAAGCTGAAAATGCAGAAGCAACAGCATAAACTAATTTTCTACTGATCTCCTCAGGATGTGATCATGTTAAAATGTTTAAGTTTCCCTTGAGATGGAGAGGGAGGGATTGTTGCTGAAAAGAACAGACTAGGCAGCAAAACACGTTCTAGGTATGCTACTCTACAGAACTGCCATGATGGGAACAATAACATACTGTCAGAAACAAAAGGTGTTATTACAAAAGAAGTGAAAGTGTCTGCTTGATACACTGTATGTTATTTAATACCAGTCATGCAGAACAGAACGACTGAAACATTTGTAATGCATTCACAGCTGGGTAACAAATAAAACTCTGTCTTGTGCATGCTAGGAGTGGAGGGTCCTCAGAGAAGGAACAGAAGCCAAAACAAAACAAAACAAAAAAAGGGTTTACAGTGACCATTCCTGGGAACTTACTCAGAGTCTTTGTTCCATAACCGTCGTCACCTAATCCGGGGATGTCCTGCACGGAAGTCCCCAGAGAGAGCAATGAGAAAGGAAGAACAGCCGCAGAAGAGGAAGGAAGAAGTCAGTGGAATTGAAATGGATACTACCATGACTGACCATGTTGATTGAGCAATCTGGATCCCTGCCTTTTCTTTCTGAGACAAATTTAGACCCATATTCTATGGGAATTCAGCCAAAGAAAGAGGCAGTGACTGTGAAACGTGCCTTTTGGAGCTGTGAGGAAGAAGGAACAACCAGATAAATAAAGTTCCAAAAACTATCCTCACTGGATAAATTTAGGAGAGAATTATTAAGAAAAAAAAGTGACTATTTGGGCTTGGAACTAGCAAATATTTGTAATAATGCTGGTTCCCTATGTAATGTAAGCAAGCAATAAATGCTTGTGCTGGTACACATTCAAAGATTCAATTTAGTTCTTTAAGCTGTTAACATGGTTGCTTCATTTAATTGTTAAACTTCCAGTGAAGCTGCCCATGGAAACCAACTTGGTGAAAGTCAAAGGCAAAAAAAAAGATTAGAAGAGATATTTTTAAAAGTAATTAGTTTAGTATTGTGAAAGAAATCACACATTTGCCTTATTTTGAGCCAATTCTGATCTGAGAATATTTCCGAGAGACAATTTTGGATTTATGACAGGTGTCACAACAACTTTGAGGAGCTATATTTGCGCTTCCAAAAGTTAAGGTCACTGCTTTATTCTTCGGAAAATAGTATTTCCAGAGATGGAAGGAGAAGCTGGATCCAAACTGCAGTCATACATTGGTCACAGTAGTAATACCTCTCCTGCCTGCCTAGATAATTTGCCTAGATGTGTGGGAAACTGGTATCATGCGTGTCACCCATTTGTTGTGCTGCTGCATGTGACATCGTCTCCAAGAGGTTACTTACGTTCTGGATCACTTGTTTCCTGCTCACTCTGCTCCTTGCTCTTGTAGAATGGGAATTTTCGTGAAAAGATGAAGTTCTTTTTACGCTTGTCATTGAATGACTGTGAAGGAGAAAAGGCATGGGGCAAAAACAGGGACGTCTAATTGTTGTCACACTCATGCTGACAAAACAACTAGTTTGTAAAAGTGGAGAGAACTGTAGTGACTCAAATCAGCACAAACCAAGTGGCTGCAAAGAATCAGAGGTAGTTGTGGTGAGGTCTGAAGGTTGAAGGCAAAGCTCCTGGAGACTGGGTCGATTTGATCCCAGAGATCTTTATCACAATGTTCAGCTCCTTACTTGGAAACTGTTGTGTTTGGTTTGTTTGGATGAAGGGCTACAGATGGTTCAGCATGCTCTGAGATCAAGCTATCCATCTTTAATCATGGCAGACTGTGCACAGAATTAATTTACTGTCTGAAAAGAATAGGTAGTAATTTGGAAAGTGGAACCTTTTGATTTACTTGTAGTACGCGGATTCAGCCCCCTGTCAATTAAAATAAAAAATTCTTTACTGATAGGTGCTATTGATTTAATAATTTTTTGTTTGGCCTCTTTATCAAAAACTTCTTAAGTGTGTTTTAATGGGGTTTTTTTTGGCATAATTTAAAAAATACTTTGTTTTATTTTAGAGATGTATATTAATTCATTATGTTTCTCTGGATATACTTTTAGTTCTATGTGATTTAGAAATAGAATTCTGCTGATAAGCAATATTTCATTGCATGTTCAGTAATGTGTTTTGCTGTAATTCTGCAAGTCAGAAATTAATACAGAAAAAATTGGGGTTTCTTACATGATAAAACCTTTGACTTCATAGAGAGTCACAAGGACTCACAGCACCATACTGTGTAAAAGCAGGATATGCCTACTTGGGACATTTATTTCAGTCACTAAATAAGGAAATAGCATCTCTGTATAGTCAATTGAAAGAAGGTGGCATTTCTACAGGGCACCTGCACAGAGCTGCAGACAGTGTGTCTGAAGTGATCTGTGCTGTCAGTCAGACAATGACCTATAATGTCTCTTATACTGAACATATACAGACACAGGACTTTGCAAGTGGTGACCTCCAAGAGAGCAGAGACCTTCTTAAGTCATTTAAAGGACCATTGTCATGTATTTGTCACTGCTCAAAGTGAATATAACCAGTATTTGGCTCCAGTTCTGCAATGAAATATATTTAAAGTCTCAGAACATGATTTTATTACATTTTGAAATCATGGTATAAAATGTGGTTTAGAATACGTATTTCTGAAAGATGCATACTGAAAATCTCTGTCAAAATAGTTGGAAATTCGTGTCACAAAAGTTTCATGCCACTTTTACATTTCAAGCATATTTAAAGTTTAGTAACTGAAAACAAAGAAAAAAATGAACATGTAGAATAAATGATCCATGAAAATCTCTCAGAGTATGTAAACATTCAATGCGAAATTAATGTGGAGGTCATGCACAAATAATCCAGACAGCATGCAATTTCAAAACAAAGAGAGTATGAAAGAAAGCCAGAGGAAAAAAAAAAAAGCACATGAAGGATTAAAGTAATCTATGGATGAAAGGAAGACTGACATGCACATTACATCACTTTAATGACCTAATGGATATAATTAAATAAAAATGTGTTTTCTGTGATAATTTCTTTTACGTTTCCAAAGAAAGGAATGTAGCATGTTAACATTTCTGTTTGTGAAAACGTTATTTGTCATGATTTATCTGTATTTGACATAGTAATGCTATTGGCATTACACTTTTAAAGGGAAAAAAAATATATAAACAATAACACCTCAAAAAGCAAGGGGATTTTAAAATTACAATCACTTCATTACAGAATGCCATTTCACTTTGGAATTCAAGAAAATGTTATCAAATTGATAAATAAATATGCTGTGTTTCACAGAAATTATATGAGAAATAACACTTACATATATTGTTTCAATTTTTTTCCCCAATAGTCTAGAGCAAAAACTTCAGAAAGTACATGTTCACCAGAAAAGCATATATTATTTTCACGCTTATGTATGATCTAACAGTATACACCAAATTAGACAGCTATTCTACAGCGTTATATAAACTTTTTCTCCTTTTGCAGTTTCAAGTACTGGGTTGATTTTTAATAAAATATTGTTCCACTTCAATTTGGATGATCAAAATCTGACAATTCATAGCAGATGACTATCATGTGTAACTATGCCACTGCATTTACACCAGTAAAAAGCCTTGTTCCTAAAATAAAACTGATCTGGTTATATTAATGTCCGTAACCAAATATGTTTATGCATGTGATAATACTTCTATAGATTAATCAATGTGTATATTCATGTTAATGACCATATATACTATCATGGTGTAGTCAGAAGGTTTACATTTGAAATAACAAAGAAACTGTAAAATATTATAAAACACTAAAATGGGACTGACTCTACAAATTTATAGAAATAATTAATCCTTGGTATTAACTGAATGAGCTTACCAAGTGTTTATTTTCTTAAATTAAGTGCACGTTACTTCACAAGAAATTGAAGACAAGAGCCTTGATTTTGGTTTTGTATCCAATATGAATGGGATTAAACTCAGGCTAATGGTCTCCACCTTCAGGATATGAAATCCTGATGATACCCAGAAAATGCTTTTTACAGATATTATGATTTAAATCTCTAATGTATAGAGACAAAGAGCTTGGTAAAGAGTAAAGAGGGAGACTCACACAGAATAAAATCATGTTTCTATTGATAAACTGTGTTAATTCCAGATTTTGCTCCAATGTTAATTCCAGATTTTGCTCCAATGTTAATTCCAGATTTTGCTCCATTGGTGGAAGAGTAGAGACCAACACTGAGTGTGTATGTTCTTTCTTAAGAAAGGATCATGCATGTGATGATCTGTGGCAAAGTTAAACTGTAAAATTCAGATGTATATTTGAGAAATTTTGTTTCTATACAATGGAAACTTTGGACGTGTCAAATACTCTGGAGCCATAGGCTCCCTATGCTTCTGGAAAGCTGTGAAATAGATGTAGGATAAATGAGACAGAGGTATTTGCCTGCATCTCTCTGCCCGATGCAAAAAGTTGCATGCAACTGGAACTGCAATTGTGATAGCAAGCTTAGCCAGATTCAACAGCATTTATGCAGGCAGAGTTTCTGAAAGTCAGTGAAAAAGTGCCTGAAAATGGATTCCTTGTAATTGCCATGATAATGTAAAAACCTGTAATGGCAAATAACTCAGGCATTTCAGTTGCAGTGGAAACCCTGTACAAGAGATTACTTGTATATGTCACTGCCATCACTTCACACAGATTTGCCACTAACCTAGGAAATGGCAGTAGTAGGCGCTTTAAACAGACAAGTGCCTAAGACTAAAAGGAAAATGAAATTTTCAAGTTGTTTGACAACAGAACACTGACATCATTCACATCATTTGATCTGTGATGGAAAAGAGTCTCTTCTCAGAAAAAAAGGTGGAGGAAAGCTTTCACCAATGTCCTGGCTTGAATACTTGTTTGATACTGCTTAAGCATAGACTGTGTTTTGAAGAAGCCAAGAAAAATAATTGTGATGTGCACTGTGCACTCTTGCTTGACCAAGTATCCCCAAATGTCCCCAGTTATGTAAGGCTGGATTACACACACCAACCTTCCCTGGTTGTGACAGACATTAAACCGCTGTGTGTTTCCCCTTCTCTCGATCTCACTCTGGTACTTTCTTGTGTCAACATCAGTTTTGTATTCTGAATGTTTTTCCCTAGGCTCAGCAGCCATATATATGTTACTCATCTGCTAATAGGGTAGTGGTTTTTACAGGAAATTCTCATGTAACATTAAATAAACAAACCAATTTCAAAATTTGCTTTATAGTGGTAAACATCACGAAAAACAGTCTCACAGTAATTTGATAGTTGTACCACACTGCAATAGGCAAATATATTATTGTTTACTTTGAGCTTCTTCCTAAATGTTTTTTTCACCGTGTAGCTGATCCAACCCATACTACTTAGTGCAGATGTGCTCTTGACAGAGGTTGTCCTCTTTACGCTTTACAGAAGATCTTAATATGTTGGGGAAAGATTTTTTATGGTGCTCTAACAGCCCTATCTTCTCAAAGCCAGTAACCCCCAGCTGCTTCGGGAATGCTTTCTTTTGCTATTTCATTCAACAAATGCTAATCCTCAGCCATGAGTTGGGAACTAGTGTGTAGAGATCACCTGAGAGAAAGCTGTTCCAGAGAACTGGCTGTGAAATTCTTTTTTACAAGGTGCAGATGAATTCCATATACCATCTAATTTTAGGCAGGTTTGAGCTATGCTTTAACCCAGTTTTTATGTCATATGATTATGTATGTCAGTTTTGTTCTCAGATTGGTTTTGCAGTGTATATGAGAAATTAATTTTACTGCTTCTCATATGCCATGTGGTTTTCTTATTCTTCTTCACTAATTCTTCCATTATTCTTCTCCTGGTTTGGGCCCAATTTAAATAAAAATCTCTCAAGTACACAGCCATCTACAAAAATCTACAAAATTTATTATTAACATTATGTCTCTGAAATCCTTTTCTCTATATTTAATTGACACATTTGTACTAGGGAGATTAATTTACTCATTTGAACACTGACTTTGATAAAGGTTTGGGCACTCAAACAGTGTTAAATTCCTATATTTAAATATTTTAATTTTACAAATCTCTATATTATATACTTTAAATATCTTCCATCGTACCAAAAATTTGGACTGACACCAGAAAGAAAATTTTTGGACTGTAATATATACTCAGTATATATAAAATACATACTTTATTTCTCCTTTAAAGCATATGCATCACCTCACTGGTTTTATAATGGGATTTTTCACCTGACAATCCCAAGCCATGATGAATTTGAAGTCTCCAGATCTCCTTTGTCTCCTTGTCCAAGGCTAGAGGATTGCCAGTGCTACTGAACCATTCTTGCTTTTCTGGTGTAACCCTCAACTTGGCCATGGCCTGGGCTCACACACACAGAAAGCTCCTCATGATGTCTGTGCAGACATGCAGAAGATAAGTCAGTGGCACTGTAAGCCTGCTTGTACAGAGATCACAGAGTATATTCTTTGAGATGCAGATCTTCCATTCTCAGTCTGCACACACATGCTGGCAAGCAGCGCTTGCCAACTTCCCTATGATTTTTTATGAAATGCGAGGGGAAGGAGTTCCCTATTCTGATAAGTTCAGCCTTTAGTTTTCTTAGATACTTCAAGTCTGGGCTACAGTCATTCCTTATTGAATTTTTGCACCACGATCTGTTTTGATACGTGAGAACCAACTGGGTGAGAAGAAGCTTAGATGAAAATAACTCTTCTTGCCTAGTTTTCCCATGAAGTTGTAGGGAGATTTGGGTGTTGGCAATCCAAAATGAAAAAGTAAAAGCCTGATTAAAAACTACACGCTACCTAGCTTCTCCAGACAAGGGTAGTGTGGCTTAGTATTCATGAGTATGAAATCTTAATAATTTTTTTTAGAAGACTGACTTATTGCTACTTGTCTGCCAGCAACTCAATTTTAATACCTAACAAAACAACAGTTAAAACCAACATAAACTACCAGGGGAGAAGAAAGGCTAATGGACTATCAAGAAAATATGTAAAACCAGTATTTCCAATTTCGCAAACCTGTATTTAACCCGGTGCAAGGTATGAAGGTATCTTCTGTGCTAATTTGCATGGTAATATTGTTAGCAAGATGAAACACCAACATAAAATTTTGCTTACGTGACAGCCAAGGTAATTTACACGTGTCTGAAGGCTGTACACCAAGATAGTGGGAAGGAATTGTTCAAACAGCAGCACTGGAATTGACAGTGTGAAAATAAGAAAGGGCAAAGCTCCTTGACAGTGAAATCAATTTGGATGTAAAATAATCTGCCCCAAGGAAAGTGGAAAAACCTAGATAATTTTTTCACATTTAAAACAAATCTGCTAATCTTAAGTACTGTGGGGAATAACACTGCAGTGCCTGGAGAGAAAGGGGTGGTGAAGGGAGAAGGGCTAAACAACAAGCCTCTCCCAGCTCTAACATCTGTGTTTCTGTGATGAGATGCTCGCAGACCCAGCACCTCAGAGCTGTGCTGCAGTCCAGCGTGGGCTTGGACCCAGCCCAGCTCACTGCAGCCGTATGGGCAGTGTGAAGGTCTTCCTCTCCTTCCTCGTCTCCAGCTGGAGTCACAGAGTGCATTTGATGTTTGGCAATGTTGCGCTAAATGTTCCTCTAACCTGGTCAATATATTTTCCCAAAAAGGGACTTTCCCACTTAGAGCTGATGTATGTCATCAGCTGCTGATGCTGCTTTGCACATGAACCCATCCCAGCACCCTTTGTGCAACAACGTTGAAAGAGCCTGAGAGATCAAAGGTAGCACTGTTGTGCACTTGGCAAAATTTTGGGACTATCTGATCACCCAGACCCATAGGTTTTCCTACAGTATACTGTACGATATTTATCTATTTGATCTTCATTCCTCAGTTATAATCAGGTATTTTCTTACATCTTTTTCAGAACTCTGATTCCCAGTTGACTGCTGGGGCTTCTTTAGGTTTTAAAATGAAATTAAGGACTTTGGTCTGTATGCAGTCTTTTGAATTAATTTCACTAGTAAATAAAGCTGCAGAAGGTGTTGGCTATCTATGATATTACAAAAACCACCAACCTGCTTCTTTATAATTATATTTTGCGGAAACATTCATGGACTCAAGTGCTGCGCACTTGTGCAAGTGCATACTACTGCATTAAATGGACCATTGCACAAAAATAAATTGCGTAAAGACCTTTGTTACTCTTGCGATGGAGTAGTGGAGAAAGATTTACAATATCTATTTATCTTCAAACTATACTTATGGAAAGATAGTTGGACAAGATAATCTTTTGACATTCCCTTTTGAGTTAAAGGAACGGTGACTGGTGTAGCAGGCTGAATTATAGCAAAGGTCTGACTCAGGAGACATAAATCGTACCAGGTTCATCATTTTAATTTAAAACACTGATTTATTTAGGCCTTAAAGTTATAATAAATAAAGGCATGGGCAAACAAATCCAAAGTCACTTTCTAAGAGACTGGTTTGAGGTTCGCATAGGAGGTGAAGCTCCTACATCTTCCAGTAATGCATCTCACAGGACCAGTCTCACAGGCAGGATATCAAGTTAGACAGACTGTGGCTTTGACCCAGGTGGCACTTCCTGTGCTCTTATAACCTTCCAAAAATATGGTCTCTGAGTCACTAAGGCAAGCACCACTGATGTGCTTAAATTGAACTGAGCCAGTCAGTCTCTTCTGAATGAGTGTTGATGCTTAACTCCACACTTCTGGATCTGTGTGGTATCTCACTAGAAGAAAACCTTGTTCTCTTTCTAATTCTTTGACAATATCTACTGCCAATACTATAAATCTTTCTTTTCAACAGATTTTTTAGAAGAAAACCCAATTAACTATGGCATTATCTATATATACTTAAAACCTTCCTACTATTTAATTCAGGATATTAGACAGCAAGTTATAAAACTAGACCACACAAGAAGTTCAACTCAGCACAAATTTCTGCTGGAACAGCTTGGAAGAAAAACAATTAACTCTCAGCTGTAAACTTTGGTATTTTACCTGTGCTAGCAAATTTTCATCGTGTTGTATTTAATCTGTGACTGATTTAAACATTGCACTACATATCTTTGTCAGTGACTCTCCTAAAAATTTCTCTTACCTAAGCAGGGATGGTGCAAACTTACCATGAGATAGAAAGTACAGATACTATAGTCCCTAACATTATGGCCACCTAAGAAAGAATATTAGAAATAAAACTCTGCACAATTATGAGGATTACAGAAAAATTACAGAAAAAACCTATAAAATCTATAAAATACATGTATTTATATTGCACATTAACTGAAAAAATTACTCTTTTAGTAGTTTTTTTGACTGTCAAGATGCCACTAGGCAGAAATATTTTTCATCATCTGGATAATTTCAATGACAAATCCTTTATTTCTCAATTTTTTTACTCCAATCCATTATGTTTACAAATTGCTGATTTATATTTAGAATTTGTACTTCTCAATAAAAAGAAATATGGAAAACAGACCCAAGGATTTTTTACTTTAATATTTTCTTTCAATTTGAAGGAAATTCTCTAAAATACTTTACTTCTGGTGGACTTTTCAAAGAAAAGTATGGGAACATATTTATTCACTTCAGCTGGGTAAAAGCCTCAAATTTGACCTGACAGTTATTTTTTCACAATTTCTAGAACTCATTCACCTTTTCTTAAAAACCCAGATTCTTTAAGGCATACCAATTCCCTGCCAGAGTCAACACTACTACCATGACATAAATTAAAACTGAAGACTCACTTGTTTTCCTTTATTTTTGACTGCACCTGGGCCCAACAGGCATTATTATTAAACTACCGCATGTCTTTGTGGACTGCCTGAAGATAACCTGGAGCAACAAGAATCCATACAGTTAAATCTTTCTGGCTATGTGCTGTTTTATCATTTGAATTTCATTTGATTACTTCAGCACATGACTGAAGCAGATGCTGATGACAGCAGTATTTCTAATGTACCTTGGGGAAATGCTGAGCAAAACGTGTTCAGCTCAAGGGGAATGGTCAGGACAGCCCAATATTGCAGGCTCAGGTCAATCCAAAAGTACAGCCAGCATCCACTGCCTGGCAGCAGCTCCAGCTATCATGAAGTGTGAAGACAGAGCTGTGGAGGATGTGAAAATTCATGAAAGAGCAAGGGCAGCTGGACAAATGAGATTCAGATTTTCCTCCTTGTCCTGGCTGCAGCGAGGGCGTGGAATTTAGCACTGTGTGCCTGTGACCAAGTTGTTATTCTATCCCACATGCATCATCCCTGGGGTGTGTGGATTCAGTGGGAAAAGCTGGGCGCCCTTTACTGGAAGTCATTCAGCGGGAGTGGCTTATTTGGCATTTAATTTCCTGCTGGTGTTAAAACCAGCACACTCCTATGCGGGAATAAGTCATCTCCTCCCAGAAACAAGTTCTTTCACAAAGAGGAACAACTGTTCCTGTTTGTGGAACTGATCTGATTCTTCCATGACACCCAATGTTGCCCCATTTTGGAGGTCTTACAGCCTTTGACAGAACTTAAATCCATTAGAGAGAAAACCATAGAATCATGGAATATCCTGAGTTGGAAGGGACACACAAGGATCATTGAGTCCAGCTCCCAGTCCTGCAGAGCACCATCCCCAAGAGTCACACCATGTGCCTGAAAGCATTGTCCAAACACTTCTAGAACTCTGTCAGCCTTGGTGCTGTGACCACTCCCCTCAGGAGCCTGTTCCAGGGCCCAGCCACCCTCTGGGTGAAGAAGCTTTCCCCAATATCCAAACTAAACCTCCCTGGACTCAACTTCAGGCCATTCCCTCAGGTCCTGTCACTGTCACCACAGAGCAGAGATCAGTGCCTGTCCCTCTGCTTCCCTTTGTGAGGAAGCTGTAGCCTGCAATGAGGTCTCCCCTTTGCCTCTCTGGGAATGATGACCCTGGAAACTACAGAATGAGTGTTCACAAGCTCCTCGAATCAGCAGCTTTTTGAATGTACTCAGATTGTGGGTTTTCCTCTACTTCTATGTTTGGCCCGGTAGCAATCACTTTAGGAAATCTATTTATTGTGTCAAATATATTTAGAAAAGAAGTGCAAAGAAAAGATGGTCAAAATCCACTGCATAATGTGAAAAACTTTCTGATTAGGACTACAGAACTGCTTCTCCCTAAAAGTGGTGAACCTTTATACTTAAAAAACTGAAACCTAGTAAAGCACTGATGTTAGAAAAAATCTTCAGTAGGCAGAGAGAGGGTACAGACAGCATAATACACTGTTATGATTTTTTTCTGAAAATCAGGAATTCAATTGAGATAATTGCCTTTTTCTCTGCATTGATACACCCAGATCTGCCCCGATGAAACACTAGCACAGATGCTGTACCTGAGACCAGGCCAGGTGTGACTGCAACTTCTGCTTAGTGACGATGAAGACAAATAATCCAATCTCCATAGACACTCACAGAAGAAGAAATAAAAATGGTTAAACTGCAGCAGTTCAGCCATTTCTAATGATGAGCAGAGTAAAGCCCTGAAGTGGGCTGTTTGGGAAGAATACGAAGTATCTGTTGTGGCAGGTCTTTAAGCAGAGATTAAACAAGTCTGGGAAATAGGAAATTACAGACAACACCCTCAGGGCAGAGGTGACCACCTGAGGTTCCTAAAGACCAGTTTTGCTCTGATTTGACGACTAGGGCTGAAAATACAATGATTTTCTAGAGCATAAGTGGTTTGGAAATATGTGGGTTTATTTGTTTGGCTTTCCCCTTGCTCCCCTTCAAATACTTAGTAAACTGTGGAAAGGTATCCTATGTATCAAGTCCTGCCAGTCACTGGATTTTGACACTTGGAGGAGAGGTGCATTAAGCATGCAGAGGGTTTTGTTTACCCCACAATACCAGATTTGCTATCTCAGTCAGGATTTGCTTTTTCCTTTCCTGTCTCAGTGCAGTGTTGCTAAAATGACAATAAAGCAAGAGGATGACCTTACATTTCAGGCAGGGCTGTGGGATCTGTAAACAGAATCTGCACATAAGAAATATTATTAAACGCTATCAAGCTTCTGACTGTCGTAGTAAATTCATTCAGAAGCAACTGAAGAGGCTGGCTGAGTGTGATGTAGGTGATCGGACTGGAATCTGAAAAGAACTGTGTATGACAAGCTAAGTGAATAGAAGAAACCCTAATGGGTAGTGATGGAGCAGTGTGGTGTGGGTCACAGCCCAGGAGCTGCACTGCTGGTAAGCAGCAGAGCTGGGAGGGATTTTGGAGGGATGGGGCTGTCCCTTTTCTTGGCAGACACCTCATCCCTGCTGAGCAGTCTAGGGCATGCACCCATCTGGAAATTCTTCCCGGTAAACACGGGCTGAATATCTCCCCACACCCTGACACACACATTAAAAATTGTGTGAGACATTGTGGAGGTTGTGAGAGACATCACTTTCATTTCATTGGGAAATGAGATAGAGTATTTGTCCATAACACAATATTCTGGAGTCACTGGCCACATACGGTGTGAAATGAAAAGGTTTGTGGTATAAAAAACCAGTTCTCTGTATAAAATTAAGTTTTATCTATACATTTCCTGATATTTCAACACATCTCTGGAAATAGCCAACATCCATAAATATTAGTAAAACTGAGATGATGTTAAAAGCCTTTGCAAGAGCTACGATTTCGACTGTAGAATATTTTCAAGAGACAGTCAAGGAAGTGAATATGATCTGACAGGAAGAAGAGCAAAAAGTGCTATTTTTGTCTCCTGAAAGACCTGTTGTAATTACAACAGTTAAGAAAAAAGCAGATTACTGGCTAATCTCTTTTCCCCCTGCAATGCTTTCATCTCTTAACACTCTTTCTGATTCACCAAAAAGTGTGAAAAGCCCTCAGCAACTGTGGGTTTAAGGATTAGAAAAGGAAAGACTACTTTTGTTCAGTCTGAAGCCTGTGCTAGGGAGAGTTACCAAGAATTCAGCACACTTTGGCAGGTACATAACCCTGCTCACAGCTATGCACATGTTCCGCTCGTTTTGGCACAAAGGTGAGTGTCAGAAGGTATTTAGGATATGATCTTGAGTTCAACATAGCAGTAAACATATTTTTAAATGAAGTTTGTGCTTACATATCTTTGGCTTTCTCCAGCAAAAATATCAGACATAAACCTTTGGGCTGCTCCATTTTTCATTGATAACCCATAGACCAGTGAGCCCCAAAGACTGAGAAAGCAAATGCTTAGGAAATCATAATTGTGGTATCTTATCTTTATTTATCTTTTTGTTTTAATGTTTCCAGTGTCCTGGAACCCCTGTCCTTTGCTGGAGCAGCACAGAGCAGCTGTGGGGAACCAGAGCAGGGGACTGGTGGATTTGATGCGCCAGCCATCCTCAGTAGCAATTAGAAAAGCTGCTGAAGCAATACACAAAGTATGTGAATGAAGATGGAGGCTGAACTTGGTCAACACAACAGAAGCACAATTTTTCTTGGTGAAATTAAACTATTTATACCTGTATTTGTATTATTTTCCTTACTACATAGATATTAACATCTCTAACTGGTTTGATATCTTTAAAGGTGTTAATGGGGCCTGGATCCTGGTGATGTCTCTGAACTGAAAAAATAAATTTCTTTGGGTCAAAATCAGCAGAATGTGAAAAAATGTATCTCTATTGGGTTAAGCCAGAGATCCAGTTAGCCCAGTAGTTTTTTGACACTGTCCAATAAAAGATGTTTAAAAGGAAAAGTAGAAGTGATCCTTCCCCTTTTATAATATCTTTTCTTGAAATTAACATTAATATATTCTGAGTTACATGACAAAAGTTTTAAAGTTGTCATCGGTTTCATTGCTTGCTTGACTTACCTAATTCCTTTTTACCTTATTTATTTTTTATGCAATATCCTGTAATAATGAGCATGGGAATTTAATTATGCATGGCATGAAAAGGTACTATCTGTTGCCTTATTTAAACTTGAGACCTTGAGAAGGTTTCCCTGGAGCTCCCGAATTTTGATTCATATTCCCTGTTTCTGTATCCACCCTGATTTTGTAGACTTTAATTTCACAAGGCTTGGATTGGAGAAATCCAGTGAAACAAATCTAAACTCATACAAATATTCTAAATCACATTTTTAAGAAGTGATGAACTAATTTTACAGATGAAATAGCATACAAGTTTGGCCTGAAAAAGAGGAACTTTGGGCCTTTGGAAAGATTATTCCCCCTACAAACAGGTTTGTCAACTGTATTGATGAACATTCTTAAACAGCTTTTCAGCAAGACACAAGGAACTGATCAACTACAAATGTCACCCTATCTGTAACACTTTCTTTGTATCTTATCTCCAGATTTGGGATTAAAAATGAGGTATAAACAGATGAAAATGTATAAGACTTTATAAACTCATAGAATAATTAGTTTCTACTTTAAAAACACAGTTATCTCAAAGAAATTTTGGTATTATCTCAGGAAACCTTTGCTGTGGGTTATTAGTTCTTGAGCTTTGCTTCTACAGGGGAAGAAAGGAGTCAGGGCTAGTGAGATGCTTCAGGCAAAATTGTAAAAGGGTACACTTTTACCTGCTCAAAATCCACAAGGATTCTCTCTGTTCAGTTAAGATGATGATGATGATGATGATGATGATATTAACATTAACATTTAAATGCTTCCATGCACATCTCCTAGCCAAATTTAGATATATTCCATGAAAATATTTCCCACAGTTTCATCTTCAGAGTAAACTAAGACCTTTCCACTTGCCCACACTATCACAAATGTATGAGCCAAAGGTGCCACAGACACACATAAGCTCATTCAGATCTGAGTTTTAGCTTGATTTTGAAACAAAAGCTTTTTCCTGGGCCTACTGCAGCCCTATTTACCTGGGCTAAATTTCTCCCAGAGCTGAAAAAAAAAAGTAAAAAGTAAAGCATGGACTCTTAGACAGCTTACACCACTTGTTTTCTGGACACTGAAAGACCAAATAGAAATACTGACACCTAAAATCCACATACAGATATGTGTACTCAAATATCTCATTTCATGTGGAAGGTTTGGTCCCAAAAGGGTAACAGTGGTCTTGGTCTGTAATTACACAAATTCCTAAACACTGAATCAAGCTGATGTTGAGTGGATGGAAGATTAATGTTACACTGATGACAAAAATGGAAAAACAATTTGGGGACTCAAGAGGTAATTAAGTTCTTGACAGAATCACTTGAAAAGGGACCATTAATTATATGAAAGAATTATTCCCCTGCAGCCTTGATTATATATGGGAAATAGACATTTAACAAGTGATTTCATTGGCAATATAAAACTTATTATCTCTTGTATTAAGTGGCAACATTAATTTGCAGGGTTGCAGAGAGTGGTCATTTCAAACTAAAAAATGGAATTTTGATTTCTGAATAAATGCAATGAGATTAATCAATCTTTTCTTAGTACATTTTATTATATATTTTACACTGAATTGTCTGCATATGCAAATAATGAGCAGTTCCACGTGCCTTATAAGTCTGGAAAACTTGTTTCAGTCAGTGCAATAATTCTGCATTTTCATTGAATTCAGGAATTCTTCTGTAGAGCAGTAACAGGGAAGTATTTGTAAGTCTGAAATATTATTTTGCTGGCATGTAGAGACTTGGGAATGCTTGTGCTGGGAACTGTGTGTCCATAGCAAGAGGAATTTCTTACCCTATTATTCTGTCTGAAAGGACAGATTAAATGCGAATAAGGTAATTACTAGTTTTACCATTATGGAGAGAAACAGAAGGATGAAGAGACTATGAATAAGAATTTCAAACTATGCAGAAGACCACCAGAACAGCAGGTCTGGAAGGGACCTGCTGAACCACTTGGTTCTTCCCCTTGCTATCCAAGCACCTATCCATGACTGTGTCCACTCATTACAGAATTTTGGCCCTGGCCTGTGTTTTCTGCAGCCAAACAGGACTTTTCCCTGATGGTTGCTGAACCTCTGTCTCATAGTTTGCTCACAGAAGCCCTCAGTTGTAAATTCCAAACATGCCAACTGGACAGGTTTCAAAAATAAATCCCTGCAAATGTCAAGTGTTCACTATTGCTACAACTGCAAGCTACACTTCAGCAGAAAAATATACCTTAACAGCCAGGAACTGTGGCCATTTCGTGTGCTGCAATACTTGCCAGCCAGATGGCAATATAGGGGATAGTAGCCATCAGGCTAACAAGAACTGCTGGCTTGGGCACAATAAAGCAGCTCTGCGCAGCGGCAACAGCAGGAACGCTGCTCTGTCCAGGCAGCGCTGGTGGAAGGGAACTTGAATATTTGTGTTGTTTTGGCCATTGTGCCTGGTGTGAAACACACCTGTGTTCAATGTCTGTCACAACTGTCAAAGAAGAACACCCAAACCCCAATTTTTTCTATCCAGGTCTCCTTAACTTTCAGCCTTTGGTTTGTGATTTAACAGCTTTTGAAGCCAGGGAATTTACACTTCTGGCCCTATTTCATTAAACTGCTATTTGTTTGCATTCATTTTTGAAGTCTTTTCTTCTCTATCCATCATTTAACTAAAATCACAGCTATCACAGAATGCTCTTTATTTTCTTAGTATCTTCCCCTTAGGAGGCAGTCATTCAGTATTTAAAAAAAAAGAATATTTCATTATTTCAGATTATATAATACTAATCTCTGATATACATTTAACTATACTGCAGGTCTTGGTTGCAGCAACCTAAATACTCCTTATGTTGCTAAAATTTCCTCTACTCTGAAACGTATAAAACAATTGTAAAGTGCAATTTCAAAAGGTTTCACTATTTACGTACCCCTTTTGCATCGATTACACCAGGTTTCGCGTTGAATTTCACCGTCTTCAAACGTGCACGCTCCTTTCTTTCAACTCTGGAGAAAAGAAGACAAACAAACAGAGACACATGTTGATTACGGCAGCATTTCGTATGAAACGTTTGATAGCCGCTCTCCCAAGACCATTGGCAGCTTACTATACATAAAGCAAGTATTTAAAGCAAATTTCATACATTGAAAAGACTGAGGTCACTTCCTCAGCCAGGCAGGAGTTTTCTGGCAAATATGGGTCTGGGTTTGAGGAGTCTTGGCTGCCCTACACCAGCAGAACAGCACTGCCTCTCAACAGACATGGGAGTGTAGGAAAAGCATGCTAGGAACAGATTTACTCTCTCTGATTTAAGCTTTTCAAAAATCAGGCAACATTTAGAGTTCTATGGTCAGAGGAATGAAACAATGACTTGTCCTTACTCACCTTGATTAAAATGGAATTACTGTAAATGTGATGTTTCCTACCTTTGCAAAACCATCTACAGAATCTACTGGCTCAAGTAAAGAAATCTGATCATCTACCTGAAATTGAAATACTAACCCTATTTGTCTGAGACTGGGAATTGCTTCAGAAAATCTCCATTGAATCCCGCAAAGCTAGCTTATCAGAGACACTAGAATACATTCCTGCAAATCTCTTGCTTTCTAAGCCTGGGGAATAGGAATACATAGCTTCTGATAATTATTTTTCAAAATACAAACTCCAGTGTTTTGATAGAATGATAATTAACACAACATGTTTCCTTCTGTCTGAGTAGGCTTACATATGCCCTCCTGAAGCACAGAGAACGCTGGTTACTATAGCTACAGTTTAAATTTAGATTAAATGTATTTCTCTGTAAGTGTGGAATATTCACATGGAAACAGCTCAAGTGCATCTTTCAAACTAAATCTATGTTATTAAAAACACATGAACAATCTCAAATTTAAACTAGCAGATGAAGTCCCTTGGTAGTACCGGTAAGAAATGAAGACTTGAGGCTGTGTAATTGCCTAAATAGGATTGAGGCTGTGTAATTGCCTAAATAGGATGGATGCCTTCTGAGGAAATAATTACCACAAATGAACACAATATTCTATTTATTAATCTGGGTTAACATTTAAACTCATTCCAGCCCTGCCTAACTTCCTAAAACATCTGATTTTAACTTAATTTCTTATTCACAGCATAAAGAAATTTGGAAATTAACCCTGAAGAGTGAATCTTATTTATGAAGTTTGTCATAATTGCATTAGCAGCCATGGAGGCATTGCTGCTTTCTAGAGGCATAGCAGATAGATGAAGAGCTGCAGAAACATTCTGCATTTCTTTCAGAAGCATTTCAATAATGCCATTAAGCGCCATTAATCCTTCTGGCAAACATAACAACAATGTTCATATATGCTCAGCATGCCTACTGAATGTTCCAAACATTTCATCATCTGGCACTGTATTAAGGGTAGCACACAATGTTGCCTCCCATTACAATTTTTGTGACACCTTCCACAATAAAACTGTTCTCGGTTACTTATAACTTAGCTGAACTGAAAACTTACAAGCTGAAATGTTCTGTGTCTGAGGCTGATTACATTACTGTCACTGCCTGAACTGTCAGTGAAATGGGTCAGCTGTTAGAAAAAGGCTAGGACAAAATAAATGGGTTTGCCCAATTTTGTATTATAATCTTAAAGTACTTCAGCTCAGGTACTCTATTGCCTTCATGTCTTTGGTCTGGAATTTGCATTGTGGCAGTGGACTGCTCTGGTGTTAGGAATATACTTCTATTTTCCTGAAAGAATGAACCAAAATTTCTGAAAAGCTTTAGTTTTACATGCTCTGGAGAACTCTTGGAATTTAGCTTTGGTTCTCCAAAGATTTAGTCTTTGTTGAAACAATCAGGGTGCAGGACTTCAGTGAAGTCAGATGTTCTCAGAATTTCTCATCTGAGCTGCCAGGATTCTTTTGTCATAGACAAAGCTAAAAAGGGAACTAAATTGATGAAGATACAAAGTTTTGAATCTCTGTTCTTTTAGAATTGTTGATCCAGCTCTTAGAAGAGGTGATTTTTAAAGGAACACTAATTCAAACAATTTTACAATTTTTTTGCAGGTTTGTAATTGCTATATTTAAGGAAAGATAAACTTGGCTGCCTTTCTTTCCTCAAGAAAAAAGGAGTTCAGGCCCAAAGGGTTATTTGTAGCAGCTGACACTATGAATGTCTAAATAGCTTATGAGTGTAAATTCCTTACATTGGTTTAGCTGTCAGCAAATCTAGCTTCAGTTGAACAACGTTTTGATCCATCAGCTGAAGAAATTGCTTTTAAAGAAAGAAATGTTTCACTTAACATGGTAACCATTTTTCTAACACCACTGCTCAACAAAGAATTATGGGGACAAACACGAAGCAAAGGGGAAGGACTCCTATCTCCCAGATTCACAGAGCCCAGATTCACAACCCTGACTTGCCTGATGTACACATTGCTGCCATGACCCTTTATAATTATGTATTTGCTTGATAGAGATATATGCCTAAGGGACAAGGAAAGCATGGATATGATTTCCAAAGACACTTCGTGGCTCAGTCCCATTTTCAAAACGGCGTGAGGGGTCACTGAAACTCAAAGAGGTTTCAAGAAATGTTCAAAGAAGCCTACATCCAGAATTCCAACATGACTGGATCTGAAAAGCTCTGGGTCCTATGTGGAGACAGTCTCACCCTAGCACAACTCATGGATTTCACCTCCATCTGCCCACCCACTCTCCAAGTATAGCTGCCTGCAGAAACGCTGCTGTGCACAGGGAAATTATCTCAGACCATCTTACATTTGGGACAGCTGGAGTATACTCTATGTATACTCACTTTCTCTTGAAAAGATTCCTGGTAGCAGATACCTCTTGGCCTTTTTTAGTTCAGAAATTGTTGGGATTCACTCTCTTCTTCCCATGTAAAGCTCGAGAAGTGAAGAGGTACATCGAAAATGTGCCTCAGCCTTCAGTGTTCCCCCACTAATAAGTTCAAGATTTCGGTTCTTTAGGATACTGTTCTCTTCCTGCTCTTCTGAGGAACTTATTACTGGGATGCAACACTCTGCACTGCAATGTCTGTCTGGTTTTGTGTTTCTGGGCATACATAGCTGTTTGAAAATGGGCCTGTGGGATCTTTTAAAATGTGACTTTGAGTTCTTCATATGTGCTGCAAACAAGAAAAAATCAAGTATAACTCAACAGGACATGAACTATGATCACCCACTGTTGGAGATTAATGGACCACTGGGAGTTTTGTCAGCACCTTTCTGAAAGCACTAATCAGTCTTCACAGTGGAGAGCTAGAATATCAAGTGAGAAATGCTTTAATCTTCAATAACACTGTTCATCGCTGATGTAGAATACAGATACAAATTGCAAACTGGTTTCCAGAATGAAATAAAATAATAACAGTACCCTAATGTGCACAGATTTGGCGTTGAGGTGTGTTGCAGGATGAAAGTTGTTTCCAAATCCAGCGTGAGTACTGTAGTGAGGAGAGTTGGCAAATACAAGAAAACAATGTGAAATGGATACTTGAAAGACCTTGCTATGTCTCTTGTTTTGCTTCACCATTTCCAAGTCATCTGTGCTATATTTGTTTTGCCTGCCTATCAAGTGAAAGATAAGTGAAAATCTGTATACACTATTTATAGCGGATGTGGTCTCAGTTCATAGCTTTTTATTGCTGCCATCCCCTGCAAGATGTGAGATCTGAGCTTACCAAGAGATTCCCATTCTCAAAATTATTTTTGAGCATTCTTGAAGTGGCATTTTCCACGTATTTTTCAGAAGGAGAGAACAAGCTCTGGTTCAGCTCTCCATCTGCAGTGGCTTGCTTTTAGAAAGCAGCTCAGCACCTGGTCAATATTTATGAAAAGCGTAGATGCAATGACATTAGGAAGTGAACTCTCATAAAATTGTAGCACAACCTCATTCTGTTTAAAAGCTAACAGCTGTTTTCCTTCAGCACATAACTGCAAGAGCACAGGAAGAGGTTTATACCTACACATACATACAAATTTCGTTCCATATTAAATTTTTGCAATTAGATCAGTGAGTATAGACAGATAAATTATTTTAGACAAAGCTTGCATGATTATGCCATGTTAAAAAGTTTTATTGTCTAAGGATTAAAATGTTAAGGGTTGTTTAGAAAGGTAGATGATTTATAGGAAACCATTAAAAATAAAACTCACTTGAGTGGATAAACATGCCCTTCTGCCAAGCTGAGCAGAATAACAAATTGAAGTTGGCTTTTCGCCCACAGGGACTTCTGTGCTGGGAAAACCTCTTGTTCCTTGTCCTTAAATGTTTGTGAAACATTGGGTTTTATGTACTTTTCCCCCCACTTTGCTCTGAAAGGAGAGCATGGCTACATGTATTTGTAGGGAGAATGCTGTCTATTTGAGAACACAAGTATCAGGCTGGTATTATTACAGCTGGTAATAACAGAGCTACAAGTTGCATGACATTTGGCAGTCAGATGTACTTAAACTACCTAAAAATGGGTATCTTAGAATGATGTCCAGCCTGACAGCAGGTTTGTGACTGCACATCTTAAGGACAGCAGAAAGATTATTGTAATTATTTCAATGTTTCAAGGCCAAATCCTCATTGGCTGCAGTGGGAGCAGTAGTAAAAGTGAGAATTTATGCTCAGCCATTCTGGGGCAATCTGTGTGAAATCTCGGGCTGCATTTCAGACCCACGGACTCAAGTCAGGCAGATTTACACACACCGTAGAAAACACTGAGGCTTGACATTCGTGAGGTGGGAGGTTGCTGTTGTGGAGGGCTTGCAATGTAGGAGCTTGTCTCTGTGCAGAGGCTCAGCAAGGAAAAAGTGAAAAGAGCTGGAGGTGTAAAATCAGTGCTACAGCAAATTAAAATCTCTTTACTACTGAATTAGAGCATCTGTCTAGGAATTAAATACACTCTGACTTATGCACATCGGTTTCATGCATTTTGCTCATTCCCTTTAACTAATGTGAGGGTTTCCATAGGGAGGGAATCTTAGACATGGGCTGCTCAGCTTGCTGCTGCCCTTTTGTAGGAAGCTGATTTTTTTTCATATGGATAATTAGAAGGGCAATGAGGCAAGTAAAAATTCTCATGATCAAAAGCACAGATTATGTAGAAACTCTAAATATATACATGTATCTATATCCAAATGTAAAAAAAAAAATCCAGTGGAAATCTAATTCTGTTGGTTCTTCTAGTAGAAACAGCAATTTTTGATGGTAAAAGAGCACTTCACACATATAACCATAGTTCCCAGGTAGTACTACAGGCTGCCTGAGACATCGGTACAGGGCTGGTGGTTACGTCCCCTCAACTTGGAGACCCTGCCTGATACAATTGTGCTGTCACCTTAAACATAACTTGGATAAATCTTTTGGGCAGGTGTGGAACCAAGAGAAATTTGGCCTGAAATGTTCATGAATTAATACTATATAATAATTATTTGGTGATGGTTAAACCACAACTGAAGTGGTTTGCAGCCTCTCGTGCTGGAGTCCTGTGCTTCCCAACCCCAACATAATATAATCCCACACCATCTGTATACCATTATATTTGGTTTCTACCCAGCTAGCTACTCAGTCCTGTGGTCGAGAACAACAGCTAGAATCAGACAATAAATACATCCTGACAAATGGGCAAAATGTTGTTTTCAGGTGTAGCAATGGTTGCAATTATATTTAAGAACTGCAGGACACTTAGAATTTAATTTTCTTTAGTCTCCACAGAGGTTATTGGCTCACTGGTTCATGAGATTTGGTCGTTGCACAGATCAGTGGAGAAACTTGGGGCCACCTCCACTTCTTTGCACTGTCTTGTTCAGTGACATCCCTCTTAAAGCCTGACCTGGCAATTTAACCATAAAAAAGGCCACAAGTCCACATGTTGGCAGCAGCACTGAAATCTAATGACAAAAAGCTTTCAAACTCTATTAAATCACTACGAGCTGAAGTCTGGCAATGTATCCAAAAATCTGGGGAGAATAATGAGTGGCAGCTCCCCTATAATTCTAAATTATGATTTTTTTTTTCTAGTATAAGACAGAGGAGGAGAAAAAGTGCAGGGAACCTTGATTAAACATTCCCAATTCTTCTAATCAGCTCATGCTAAAATGTCACTGTATGATGGGCTCTCCTGTAAAAAAATAAAACACCTAAACATGGAAAGAAATTACCATTACACAGCACCTCAAAGAAGTAATATAAGGTAGTTGTAAGGACTTCATGTGTATATATATATAAAAATATGTAAATATATATATACATGCATATGTTTACATAAACACACACATATATAAATATATATATAAAATATAACATATATATGTATAAATATATATAAAAAAGTTGAAGTGGTCACTGGCTTTCAGGGCTATTCCATAATGATTTCACTTATGGGAAATGCAGGAATTGTATCTCAGCTGTTGCTGGACAGAAGTTAAGGTAAGTAGAAGTAAGGCCGAAGTAAAGCAGGTAGCTAAAAGACTCAACCTGGCACTAATAATCCCTGGACCTATATAGCCTCTTACTGACCCAAAGTGCAAAAAAAGAAGTCACAGTACCACAGGACAGCATTCTGCAGGTAGAAAAAGGAATCCAAGCACAACACCAAAACCAAACCTCACCAAGCATACCCCCCAAAAACCCCCAGCCCCTGAAAAAAAAAAGGAACAGAAATGAATGGGGGATTGAAAAATATAAGAAAAATATAAAATCTCTTCAATTTACAACATCATGGCCAATTTAGCTTGCAGGACAAGCCCAATGAACAGCTACAGATGTTCCTTTCTTCCTTCCTTTCTTTCTATCACAATATTTTATTGCTAGATATTACATATGTTGTATTATATAAAAAGCAATGCCTATAGAAACAATCCCACATAAACTATAAGAGACATGGAATCCTGGAGCCAACAGCTTAAATGAGGATTTCCAAGCCATAGCTGCCTATATTTGGTCAAATGAATTCTGGTGACTACTCTGTTTTAAACTAATCCTCTTATACTCAATAACCCACACCTGCAGAGGAAATTTAACCCTGAATTAGCGCAATCTGGCAAGTATGATTAGCTTTATTCTCTCTAACTCAGCCCTGTGTGCACTGATTGCTCATCCTCCCCTTGGGTGGTGTAAGTGACCACAGAAGATGCTGGCAAGAGCACATCAGTCTCAGGCTCTAAGTAATCATCCAGACTCCACAGAAAAGAAACAACACTCATTTTTCAGTGCATTGGAAAAAATAACCTTGCACAACTGAAACCTTTTATGAAATAACCGCAACCTCCTCCCACCCCAGCTCGGGTATATTGTTACATTAATGCAGACAGAAAGTCAGATGCCATTGATTTTTCCAGGCCCCTCAGATTCACTAGTGAAGAGTAAGGATGACAAGTGGAGGGCATGGTAACTACACCTGCATCTTTTAAAATTCAAGACTCTTATTTTTAGCCTCTAACTGACCTATTTTCACATTGTCTCTTTTTTTTTTTTTTCCTGTTTTCTCCCAGTGTTTCCTAAGCCACATCTTATTCCTAGACTCTATTATACGTCTGACCTCGACTAGAGAATCTCTATCTTTTGTCCTTGGAAACACACTGTGTGGGTAACCCAATAAGCTTTAAGCACACACTGCCTTTCCACTTTGCTGGATACACAGTTCCACATCTTAATTAGCTGCTTTGCTTTGTCCTTTTTTGCTCTATGGTTGTTTCATTATGTATGACAGCTTTTTGCACCTTTTCATAACAGGCACCACACAGCGAGTCAGCTTTGTGCACATTCTTTCCTTAGCATTAACTAAATAAACTCCCCTCTCTTCCCATGTATGATCCAACCATGTAATTACAGCAGTATTTACTGTAGCAATGAATAACAGACAAGTATTCCTTTTTCAATATCTAGAGACTAAATCTGGTTAATGGGCACATTTTTCCATCTTAAAACTTATAACCTAACCTTTTATTTCTATACAACTCCAAAATTGCTCTTCGCTGAAAAAACAGGTGCGGATGCTATTCAAACACGATCATTAGAGAAAATAAGGTCATTTTAGAGCTCATGTCAAGAAGGTGTTCGATGGCCTTTTAGTTTACTTTTACATGATTTAGAACAATGGTTACCATAAGTTCTATTAGTACCCTGGCCAACTCTCTGGAAATAGGAGCAGGTGCTCTAGAGAGCCTCAAGCATCCCATTTCCCCACTATAAAAAATGGTCATGATCATTTTTAAACCAGTGCTAAAGCTGCAATAGCTAGGAATAGAAAGTTTATACTCAGAGCATTGCTGCAAAAGAGAAATGTAATATGTTTTGACAGATTTCATTTTCCTCCTACCCTTTCAGTTCTTGACCTTTCTATAGCAACTATCAACAGAGCCAGGAAGTAATACCAGTTTGTGTGCTAGTTCTGATACTATCAGAGGCTTGTGGCCGATTTTACAAAAGCACCTAGACAGAATAAACAATACAAACAATGAGGGAGATTCGGATGTCTGCTCTCTCTCCGACAGTCACCACAAATCCATCGCAGCCGAACAAAGATTCACATTTAGCTTGGAGAGCAGATGAAAGTTCCTTCATTTACATTATATGAAAAATTTACTGTGGTATTGATTATTCATCACTTTCTAGACAGAGATCAAATTAACAGATTTCGAAGCCAAAGATGACCATTATATAATTCAGCACCATCTTTCACATCACACAGGCTGAGAAGTTTAATTCTATTGCCCTCTCAAAAGAAAGACATACAGTCTTGATTTGAAAATGTCAAGACATTCATTACATCCTTCAGCAGTTTGATGCAATGGCTAATCACCCTGACATTAAAACATGTGCTCCACTTCAAATTCAGAGATGATTCCCAGGGCTGGGTTCTGGTTATTAGTTTTTTTTGTTTTTTCTTTTTTCTGAAACACTTTAGTAGATGGTGGTCTCTCCTTCTTTTCCCCTTACTTTATGATGCTGCTAATAATTGAGTCACCTTCTGAGTTTCTTTTCAGTCCAGTTATAAACAGGCTGAAAGTTTTAAATCTCACAGCAAAAATTGTGTCTTCCAACTCTTGAAATACTTGTGGGATTTTCCTTTAGTACCCCCAGTTTTTCAGTAGATTTATGCACCACATCTTTGGAAAAGTAAGGAAATACTGGAAAATAATGGCCAAGAAGGTAAGAAGGACGAGGCAGCACTCACCTCCTCTTGCTGGGTATAACTCCCATCTCCTCGCTGTCCCCCTCCAGAGTGACCCTCCTCGCCTGCCACCATTCATCATCTGAGGCATTGATGACATGAAGGATGTCTCCGTACTTAAAACTGAGTCCTTGGCTTGGGAGGCCACTGTCTTTGCTCTTGTCATAGTCAAACATGGCTCTGTGAAAGGAAACAAAGATATGAAGACAGGTGATTAGATCAGTCTGAGTACATTTACTTCTGAACAATTAATCATGTTTTATGTCACAGGTAACCCCTTCTCTTCTCCAAAGGGAAAAGTCCTACTCAGAGAAGAACTTTCCACTGTGAAGGTAGCCTTTACAGAAGCCTTTTTTTTGTTTGTTTGTTTTTCCTTTAAGAGAAACTGAATGGTAAAATCTGATACCAATTCTCATCCTGTGCCTTCCAGTCCTAAGCCTGCCACCTACACCAGGGTAGATGTACCCCACTTTCTGAGGTCAAGACCCTGCACATGAATGAACCCTGCAAGAGCAGGTCACTCATTGGAGTTACCTAGCTAAAAATCCAGATCTTGGTTTCTTACAGGAAAAAATAATTGGGAATATTTTTCTCATATAAAATGTTTAAAGATCATGCCTGTCAAGAACTGATATTTATTTCCTATAGGGAAAATAATATGAACATAACCCTGGCTGCAGAAATGTTAGATCAGTAAAATCCCAAGAGGTGTCTAATAATTCCTACTCTTTTATTGTCAGAAATAAAGCCATGGCAATCTTTTCACTGGTAAACACTTCTGTGAGAAGGATTTGATGTAATTAATTGTTATGCATTCTAGTGTAATTACAAAGAATGATTATAGCTGTTTTATGGGTAGATATAAAACATTCAAAGCTACCTCTCATATTGAGGAGAATTTTAAAAGAAGTTATCAGAATTGTGACTATGCAACCAAAATAATTTAAAGCACCAATTCTGCATGGCAAATCTGGTTCAGGAGGAGGAAAAATGCTATTTGAAATATGTCTTCTTTTAAGGAGTTTACAGTCTTTTAGTAACATCTTCAGAAATGCCCAGATAATTCCCTTCTCTGAGGATGAAGACTGCTGAATTTTACATAATCCTCAAGTTTAGTTATGCTTGTGCCTTTTTTGGTAAATGTTCTTGGAATGCATGTAACCTTTGGAAAAATGTAATGGCTTAGCAGTGGAAAAGTTCTTTTAAAAAACCTGACTATATCTTATTAAATATTTACATTCATAAAGGATTCTTATTGGTACCAGGTCATCTGCTGCTTCTCAAATACAACTTTCTGTGAGGACATTTGATGAAGAAGCCTATAAATCCAGAAGCAGTTAAGTGGCATTAGACACCTCTTCTGAACCAGCTGATGCCACTGGATCCCTGGAAGATGGCAGTGCATACACAAACAGGCACACAGAATATCATCCTGTGGGCATTGCCCTTGGCAGCAGGCAGCAGGCAGAATTTTACCACTGTATTGAACAGTCATCTTAAAAATTCACTGATTAATTGTGCACCTTGCCATGGAAGCCAATCAACATCTCAAAACCCCTAACCACACGGCTGGCCACGCTGGATACTGGGCAGATGTCATGCAATCCTGATTCCAGGCGTAATTAAATCACTCAAAACAAGGGACAGTATCTTCTGTTACAGAGAACAAGCAAGACTGTCACATCCCTGATGTAAAACATTCCCTGATGCCAAACTGGAAATGCTCCATATTTGGCAAGTTCTGAGATGAAGGTTGTCTTTCAAAAGTTAAGTAGTAGAAAGAAAGTAGGACAATATTCTTTGTCCTTGAACAGACATTTGCACCTCAGAGCCCACATATTGACTTAAACTCAGACTGGCATCGTGCTGGCTGATGGTAACGATGAATGCAGATGGCAGTGTTTGCCACTGACTTGCTTTGATTGGAGTAACCATGTTCATTGCTAATTAAAATGAGATTATAGATGTTAGACAAGAGAATTTTTGAGCACACTTTTCACTGAATGGAAGATTTTGTGGCTGATGCTCTACAGATGTTGATTACTCCATTAACAAATGAAAATGACAGGAGAGCTGACCTCAATGATCTTTCCTAAACATTTCAAATTAAGACCTCAGGTCTTGGTAACAGCTGTATTTGAGCTTACAACTTTGACAACATTTCTGGCTCTGTGAAACATACTTTTGCTAGCTGGCTGTTGGCCCAGCCATAAAGTACATGGAGATCTTCGCTCCAGACACTGTTGACTACTTTGGGCAACACAGAGATCTGGGCACACTCATCTCCGCCACCTCAGGCTGTGAAGGCAATTTGGGTCTCTACACCTCCAATTGCCAAATCTAGTCGCTTCAAGAGACTGACATGTCATTTCTGAATTTTTACCTGATGAACCACCCAGTTCTGTTTGTGCTCAGTCTTGCAGATGTATATAAAAATAACACCTCTGCATCTGTTGAGTGTCAGCTGGTGACACAAAATTAATGCAGCCATTCTTGTTTGGTAAAAGAACTGGGCAGAGCAGACAGAAAAGATGCCTTTTTTCTTTGCTCTTTCATGTTTTTAGACAATGCCATCCAAGTCTTACAGGGTACCATCTGAAAGCACTGAAACTTTCATCAGAGTCAAGGTCAGCTCTCAGCAAAATCTATTTTTCCTATGCAAGCTTCTTCACCAGGACAACATACTAAGGGGAGACTCCTTAGATAGGTTCTGCCATGCCATGGGGAGTATCAGAGGGAAGGTTAAAAAATAGTAACACCTGTGCTGAATATTCTGCGTTGAGAAGAGGACATAAGAAATGCAGCCCAGCAAGAAACCCACCCGAGCACAGAGCACCCATCACCCTTCTTTGGGAGATGAGCACCATATTTTCCTTTCAGCTGGAGAAGGATCAGCAGGGTCAGGACCAGACAAGTACTCTTCCAAAATGAGATGTTTAATAGAAAGAGTATTATTCAAATCTTGAGGGTCTGAATAAAGGAGACATGTCCCAGTGGCTCCCTCTCTCTGTGATGAATTAGAGGTGTCTCCCCAGAACACAAGCACAACAGTGCAGATAGTGGAGAGGCTGTTCAGCAGAGCTATTGAGCTTTCTGAACTTGCTAATATGACTATATGCTTTCATCTGTCTGAGGCTGCTTATTCATGGCTTGCTTGGGCAGTTCGTCATGGCACTGAGCTGTAAATCATTTTTAGTGTCTTTTACTGCACCATTAAAGAATGATAATCTCAATAACCTTACAACATTTTAATGACATTTATCTAACAGTCTTGAACACTAACAGCTTCTTTTTTTCTCCACAACTTATGAAAGAACATCTTAAAGCACTGCTCTTTCAGGTGTTTTATATGCTCAGTTAGCTGTTCATCCACTGTTCAGCCTTTTTTTGGATCCTATAGGACAGAACCAAGGGCTCTGCAAGGCTTTCTCTGTGTTAGTAAGGATTTTTATTCCAAGTCGGCTGACTAGATCTACTTTTGGTTTGGGGTAGTCAATATTTTATAACAAAGGAAATCGGTTTGAATTATTTAACTTCCACTTTAGAGCTGTCACCAATGTTGTGATCACACCAGAATCAGAAAACTCCTGTTCAGTATCTTCCAGACAAGTGCATTTCACAAACAGGAACCTGGGTTACACAGGATAGATAATGCGTTTTGAGGTTACAAATACAGTAAACCCAGTGACTACTATGAGATGTGGACAAAATATGGGAATAGGGAACAGAGCTTGCTGCTAACCAGTTAAACAGATGTGGTGAAATCATGATTTGGTCAGCCTAGTTCCCTTATTAAAAAAACAGCAACAGGAGTGGATGTGATTATCAAAGGCGTAAAGCATATGCATCAAACTTCCATTAACACTTAAGTTTTTATTCTGTCAGTTCCCAGTTCTTGCCTGAGTTTAGGAAAAACTGTTTAATATCTATACAATATTTTGAAAGTGCAAAGTGTCATTCAAATACCAGTTACTGCTGTCTTCTTGGTGAAAGCTTCCTGCTTTTAGAAAATAAAGAAACTGTCCTGAGAAGTGAAGCAGGAAGTGCAAACATTTAGAAGAAGCTGGCTATCACAAATATTTAACAGTATGTGCGGCTTGCTTCCCTGATAGTATTCCAGACTTCAGAAATGATCATTACACTAGACTAATCCCAGCGGCAATTTGGACAGAAGCTACCAGGTTTTATTTTTGTGCTTGGGTGCTTCTTAATCATTTTTAGGAAGCCACATCAGCATAAAATATGAGGCAAGTATTTCACAACAGCATTCAAATCATTGCTCAAAAATTGTTTGAAATTAAAATACTGACTTTACCAAGCTGCAATTTACTGCCCAACGTGCAGTGAGGTGTCTACACGGCATGAAGGCCACTAAAATAGGGATACTTTTTTTCTTCCACTTATCATAAATACTTCATTACTTGGGGCATTTCCAAAAGCCAAGTTGCCTTGTGCAGTAAATTTCTATTCTTAATGACACCTATTCTTGCAGCCAGAGGAATAAATGTTTGACATAGAACATATATTAGCTGTAACAAAACAGAAAATCAATTCATTGTGCAATCCCATATATTACAACCTATTGACATCCAGGTTGTCTACTTTGTTAGAAGCATTTGTAACATGAAAAATAGGGTGCAGAAAGACTAAGTGATCTTGCTAAGCCCTTAGCAGAAAGGGGAATTTAACAGAGAAACCTCTTAGCTTCCTCAGCAAATGCGGTAAACAGCATTGTTAGTAGCCTTCATAATCTTCCTGACAAAGCAAGGGATATTACTACATTTACAACACAGGAATATATTTTATGGAACGCTGTGCAAAATGTTCAGTGCAAAACCCCAAAATCTTCCACTCCCATATCAATAGCCAGTAATTTGATACAGTTCAGGTGCTGCGTGGCAGCTTTATTTGCATCTCTGAAATTACTTTCTTCTTCTGGCACAGATGGGAGTTTGCACATAAATTTACAGACTGCTCTTTGCTATTCACTTGATTATGAAACGACAACAACATTTAGCTAGAGAGATCTTCAGCTGCTGTAAATAGTCCTAACTCTCCTGTGATCTGCCAGCATATCTGCATATGCACCACTAAAGGATATTTCTCTCTTCTCTGAAAATTTCTTGAACAGACATTCTCAGACATCAGGCTTTATAGCACCATCCTAAGGGAGATATGTGTTATTTTCCTTATTCACCACATCTTCCCTACCCTCTGCCCTATTGTTTTTTTACGGATGAGGAAATGCAGTGCACAGAGATTTAATAATTTGCCTGGTTTCAGACGGTAATTCAGCATCATAGTCAGAATCAGACCCCAAGTTTTGTAGCCGTCTTTTCTGCACTCAGTAATAAATGTATTTCCACCCACTTGCAGGCTCAGCTTGAAGAAAAAATTAGAAGAAGATGAAAGAAACGCTAATGCAATTCATTGCTATAGCTACAACAGAGCGCACAGCGGCTCTCTGATAGAAGCAGCCATTGTGAGGCAATTAGGATGCTATTAAAAGGGTTAAATTTTCACATACTGGCAAGTCAATAAAGACTTTCAACTTCTCCTCCCAGCTTTGTTTCCATCTGGAGAAGCTGAACTGGTAAATTGTACATGTGGAGCATACAAAAAAGGCTCCTCTCTCCTTGGGAGGTTTGGGAAGCTCTGAGATGCTGCTTGCTGAGCCTGGAGGCTGCTGGAATGGCCTCTGTGCACAAGATGGTTCTGTCGTACATTGTCAGCTCTGCTGAAACAGTGGGAGGGGGGATTGTTGGGAAGAATAGCTTTTAGCAGGAGTATACTACAACAAGGTAGTTTTAACAAAAAATTCCGAATGTTTGACCCATCACTCATAGGTACCATGAGTCTTGCTTTTTCCTTTTCCCTGCCTTATTTTTCTTTGGCTTCTTTTACTTTCAATTTCCCCCCCCTTCATTTTCTTTTTTTCTTTTTTTCTTTTTATTTTTTCCTATCTTAATGATGCTGTGACTCTTCATGAAGCCAGTTCCCTCAACTTTGTCGGGCTGAGAGGGCACAGTGTTAGCTGCTTGTGTTACCAAAATCAGCCATGCCAGGGCACTGCAACGTGGTTGACTGGCATGCTCCCAGTCAATGTGCAGTTTAGGGTGTTGGCTTAGCTGCTCCTTAGGCATCTCCACTACAGCAAATCCCATTGCCCATTTGCATCCAAGCCTTCTCCATTTGCTATCATATTATTTCTTTACTTCATTCAGCAATTTCTCCATTCAGTCTTAGTAATTCCTTATTCTTTTCCTCCTAGTGGGAATTTGGCAGAGAGTTATGCCACAGGCCTCAATGAAAAAAGGAGACAGCAGCATTAGTTCCAGAAAAATTTCACAAAGAAGAGGGATATATTTTCTTTATGGTGTTTACATCAGAAAAGAGGACTGCCATTTGTCCTTGGAGAATATTCTGCTCATTTTGGAGATCCAACCATGATGTTAAATGTCAGCTCTTATGAGCCAATCTCTATGTTGCCGATGGGCTTTTTTTAGTTTTTAGAAAGTGCTCATATTCTCTGCAGGAAACGGGTTCTGCAAAATTTGTACTGCAGAATTTAAGTCAACATTTTCAGAAGCCGCAAACCAGTATGTGGCACTTTCACGGTCTTGCTGCACAACAGCCTACAATGTACTATGTTAGAGGCAAGATATCTCACAGTGAGCAAGGACTGACACTTTAGTCTTTCAGCTGTTTACATGGGCAGAACTCATATGACTCCCAGGTTTGCCTGGCTTTAACCCCTCCCAGCAAAATTTGTAAGGTGACTTGAGAAAGTCAAGTTCCTTCATGCTTTCTCTTGTGCTGGCACAAGGGGATTTCCTTGCAAGGAACACACTTTTTGTTTCTTTAGCATTTTACAGGGCATAAAAGAGACAAACAGAATTCCCCTTCTGCTTGCAAACGTCTGAAACCAGTATCAAGCTGTGAGCATATGCTCACCTTACCATAATTTATTGACTAGGAAAATCTGGCTGCCAGTTTTATCTGTGATAAACACAGAAGCTTTTAAATACATCTGCATTGGACTCAATGCTGTCTAGATCCTCAGTTTTGAGGTTTGCTTTAAAACAGGGAGACTCCCTTGGGTCAAAAACACTAATTAGATTTAGCCTTAGACATTTTGGCAAACTCCAGAGGAGAGTAGTAGTTGATTCTGGAAGGCTTCTTCAACACCCCTGAATTTGTGTGTGACGTTTCAAAATAAAACTCCAAACCTCTGCATGAGATTTAAATTTCATAGCAAACTCAAAACTTAGGCGAGGTTTGTACTTAGCTGTTTCTTCTAAAGAAAAGTAATAATTTTTTACTGACCTTGAGTTGGCCTGTGCATTATACATCAAAATGATATGAAATTTGTCTTATTCTTGGGTTTGATTTTTTCCCTTCCCAAACAGACTAAGTGAAGTTGCTACTTGACTGCATCTCTGGTTTCTTTCTGAGGCATCAGTGCAGTTTCTCAGCACGGACTTCTGTGTTGTGACATTTAAGAGCATCCATATCCAGAAAGGAAATGCGACTGGATGTCAAATCAGGGATACTTTAAACTACTGGGTAATTCATGTGAAATTGCAACCTGTGGGTTGCATGGATTGACACAGGAGACAAAAAGTCATTCTTTTTCATAGTAACTTATTTGCTGTCTGAGAATATTAATTTAGGGATTTTTTTTTTTCCCCAGGTAAAAATAAAATAAAAAATAATATAACATAAATAAAATCAAATCAGGTGTTTCTTTCAAAGACAATGAAACTGAAAGGGAAAATTATGACTGTTAGCACAGCCTGTAGCCACCCCCATACCTCCCTGCACCCAAATGTGTCTTCCTACAACTACAGAACACACTGAAAAAAAGCACTGGATTTAGATATTTTTTAGTAATTGGTCTACAATAGCTCTAACTATTACAACAGAACTCAAGGATCTGCTTTGGGTAAATGGGGTTTTTTTAGGCAATTTTCTTGGGTACCCTGTAGCTTGCAATTGCTTTCTCTTAGACCTAATCATGACCCGAATCTGTTAGCAGATTTTAAAATTCCATTGTGGCCAGGCTGCCCACAGAATTCATTGTGCTTCTGCTGGTTTATAATCGAAAGGAAATTCTCAGCACACAAAGAGAACCCCTCTGGTAACACAGTTATTACTACCAGCCAGATATATGAAGGTTTCTTTTTTTTGGACAAGGATATTAGACATCTGGAGAACTTAAGTAAGAGAAAGCCTTCCTAAGGAAAAATGATCCACATTTATGATTTGTATGATTTGAACATAATGGTGACAAAAAGAGTTGTAAAAGACAGACTAAGCACAATGCCTCTTCTACAGAAAAACATCCCACCAGCCAAAATTCAGATAACTGGGTCAGCAAAATGGACTTTTTTTTTCTTTTCTCCCCAGAAATCAACACTGGAGCCTTGTCAGTCTGAATATTCTTACTTACTTCTGTAAGTAAGACTTTCCTAGCATGGAGGTGCTCATAACATTACAAATCATAATATATCAGAATAATCTGTTCATGTCATAATAAATCTGTTTATACACTCCAACCTTTGGAAACTGCTACTGTAAAAAAAATTGTTCTCTAGCTATGAAAAAGTGCAGATAAGCAAAACTCAGAGAAAGTACTAACCAGATAGAATATTGGCTGCTCTGATGAGACAGGGCATTATGGAAAAAGCAAGATATTTGTTTGCAACAGCTCTTTCTCAGTAATGGTTTCTGCTTGGCCTTGAATACTGTTCTTTGACAGCAAAAGAGTTAGAATTTGGATTTTTATTGTTATTGTGTCAACTGAGTAGGTTCTGCTAAAATAATGAGAAGCCCCATACAAAAGGGAACTACACTGTGGAAAATCACTGAAAATTACTATGGAAATTAATTATCCTGTCTGATGTAGAGAAATGTACTAAATCCATAAACTCTGCTGGATGTAAATGTTTGATAAATCATGAAAACCTTTTGTGTCTAGGTCAAAACTTGAGAAACTCATTAAGAGTTTACTCATTCAGCAGAAGGGTGCCGATAGAATGGGTCCTTTCTTTGGGTTTTAGCATAGACTTCAGCTGGAAGCAATGCAATTAATTTCTGGGTTTGACTTCGTTTCTTTTGGGTTGCTTTTGAAGAAGGGCAATTTTGCAAAAATTCAAATTCAGTTGAAGTCCAAAGATGAATTTTTGTGGTACAAAGGTCAGGTGTCTCTACCTCTGCTTCATGAGGCCAAACATGAAATCTCTAAACACATCAGATTTACAAGGTGGAACTCTACAAAAATCAATGCCACAGGCCTGAGCTGACCTAATCTGAAATCTTCTAAACTGTAATGGAATTAACAGAGAAAGTTTGTCTGGAAGAGCAGCAGCTGTGAGAAGAGATGTTTTATTCGGTCAACCAATTCTGTGCATTCCTCAAACTCTTATCTGTCAACACTTACTTATCACAAAGAGGCTTATCCTGTGAAGTTTCATTGTGTGATTGTGTTTAATGTTTTCTAGTAGATGACATTTTCTATAAACCTCCATCTTCTTGAGTCAATAAAACATCAGTTTTCACTAATGTCTGCTCCTCACAGAAAAAAATCTTGGAAATAAGATGCCAGAATAATCAAAAGCAGAAAACAAACAAACAAACAAAAATTAAATAATAGTCTTTGGTGTTACCTCATCAGTGTCGAAACAATGTGACTGTTACTTCTTAATGGTCAGATTTGGTGGTTTCATTTACGTGTCTGGTTGTCAATTTTCTTTAGAAATGTGCTTTGAATATGAGTGCTGCATAACAACTATTACCCAAAATATTTAACAGCAGCAACAAAAATATTTTAATATTTTTGAAACAAAGCTGCAAGAGGATGATGCTAAAATTCTTAGCTTCTCTCCATTAAACAAAAAATTAGGCCAACTGTGCATCAAGCTCCTTGCAACACCGCGTTCACTCCACTGCATTATCCACACTCTCCTTCCTGGGAGGCCTGGCTCACGTGTGCTCAAAAGCAGGATTAAGGGTAGCACCAGAAATTCTTGCATCCCATTTTTAAAGGTAAATTAAGCACATCTGAGACGAGGTTTTGTAGCCTTTCAATGAAGATTAGACTTTGAATTGCTAAGTCGCTTTGAAAACACTACCCTAAGCAGCTTTTAGATTGACAGAATTTGCCTTAAGCTGCTCTGAGGCTGACAAGATGAAGGTCTGGTGTAGTAACTGAAGTGCTTTGATTGCTCCTGGGTGGTGCTAGGAGCTAGGAGAAACCAGGAACTAGGATAAGTTCCTGCTGCTCTGAATGAAGCTCAGAGGTTTGATGGTGTTGTCTATAATTATACTCCTCATTCTGTGTGTAATTCCTGATTTAAGCAACTGAACTGGGACCTTTCCTTTCACTGTCTTCATTTGAAATGAGTCTTGTGTCAATAAAAAGCCTAAAACCAAATCTTCCAGGAAAACCAGATTGTTCTTTTCCATCCCCATGCCATTACAAATTTCTACCTATACTGGCTTAAGCTTACCCTGATTTTAAGACATTCCTCTGTCCTCCAGGAAAAAAAAAATTATCTTGAACCCTTACTTCTACTTAGCAATTAACTGTAGATGGGAAATATTTATTAAAAGCTATGTCCTTAATTTTAGGCAAAGTGAAGCTGCTAGCCTGAGTCAGGCTCCTGAACCAAATTTTGTTTAGCATTTGAGTAATCGGACCAATTTCAAGCAGATTACATGTACTTAGACTTAATTGTGCCATGACACATTGTATGTAGTAGAAAATAATTCACAGGCGCAGTTGCTTTTCTAATATTGCTCCTAGGTAAATAATTTCTATGAACTTATTTTAAAGAAATTAACTGCAAATTTCAGGATGTAAAACTCGGTTTGAAACCTCATAAACCACTACCATTCCTTAAGACTGAGTCAAATGATTGTGTCAAGCCAGTTAATGTTAGATATGTGTGTGTGGAAAATACAAGACTGAGGTAAAAATGGCAAAACCAGCAGTTTATGTCTCTGACCTCTACAAATGTACATTCACTGGCTTATAGGCTATGCTGGCATCTTCCCTCTATTTTTTAAAGACACTGAATAATGCCACCTATAAAAAAGGTTTTGTAGCTGGGAAAGGTGTAGAAGAGACCAGTTTAACAAGTGTGTCATGTTCACCATGGGCTGATCCAAAAATTTCCTCATATTATTTTGCTTGCTGACCTTGCTGAGGTATTTGATGAGGCTTCCTTGAAAGCTGGTTGATGTCAGTGTTTAAGAAACATTTGTACAATGCCCTTAAACAACACACTTTAATTTATGTTCAGCCCTGAATTGGTCAGGCTTTTGGACTAGATGATCCTTGCAGGTCCTTTCCAAATGAAATATTCTCTTCCCTTCATCCTGTTCCACTTCAGGGGAAGAAAAATCTCCAAAAGAACAAACTCTGGCCTTAACAGGGAAGATGAATAAGGTCAACTCTTGTTTCCACTGTAGGAAGGAGGAGCAAACCCCACCCTTCCAATAGAGAAATCCATAGAAAACATGACAAGAATTTCTCTGAAAAACCAGTCCTTGATGAAACAAACCATGTAGGAATAAGGAACTGCACTGGATGTAAACTGTGTGTTTACATTTGCACTCTTTGAGGATCAGTTCATCACTAGTGAAGCTGCTCTGAACATGCGGGAGGGGACAGAATCTCACCGGGCGGATGGTGAGCCTTGGTGCAGGCAGTGCAGAGGTCCTGAAATTTCAGGAGATGCTAGAAACTCAGCTGGACAAGGTCCTGAGCAACTTGAAGTAATTTTGAAAATGCCCATGTTTTAAGAGGGGGGTTGGACATGCAACATCAGAATGACCTCCTCCTAACTAAATTACCTATGATCATATCTACTCAGAAGGACTGAAGTACAAAATACATTCAGACACAGGAGTTTAGACCATATTTATCACTTTTGGGCATATGAAGAATTTTGAATACACATTCTGTATAAAATGGCAGACTTTGGTGTCTGAGAGCATTTTCTGTAGTGGCTAAAAATATTTAACTTTGCTTAAAAGTGCCTTGATGAAGGTAACAGGATGGTACAGAGATGCTCAAGCTGTGTACAATTTCAGGTGATGTTCTTCAGAATCATGCAGCAACACTGAAGAAATCCTGAATCATTTGAAAAGGATTAGGGAACTACAGAGTGTTGAGTAGCTGAGCCATCCTTAGGCAGTGTGGGCACCCCTGGTATAGCCGTGGGATTTCAGTAGAGAGGGCTTCCTTTTGTTCGTATTTTGGGAAGACAAATTAGGTGCAATGCAGATATTCTTAGAGAAATCTAAACTCCCTGGAGAGTAATGGAGAGAGCTAAGTACCTACGGGAAAGGAATAATTCTGAGCATTTATATTAGATGAGAAAAATGGGCTGATACAGATGGTGTGAATATTTCTCTGATTCAGTGTCCAGTTTCCCTAATGGTAAAATAAGAATACTCAGAGAGGGTACTGTGAAGTGCTCAGAGAATGTGGTGAAGTGGCTGTGATGGGTAAACGAAATATAAAGAGTGAAATGTTTTTGATTTCAATAGAAGCATCTATTGAAGCTACACATTTTGTCAGGAAAGCCTGAAGTATAAATTACACTGTCATTTAGCATTTGCTTATACAAAACCCATGCCATTAAAATGAATAGAGTCTTACAGAATGACAGAATAGGGACCGAAAAGAAGTTCTTTTTTTATTATTCTGACATGTCGGGGAGTTGTGGAAAAACAAACAAGCAAGAAAGTGAACAAACAAATGTCTGTGACTGAAGAGATGTTTTTCTATCACTTGATGTGTACAAGATTGTTTGAAATATTCATCAACAAGTTTTTTTGCCTGGACCAATTCTTAGAATTTTAAATATTTCATAGCCTCATTTACAAGCTGTAGGAACTTCATATTTTTTCACTTCCAACATGGAAACAGCAATGCAATTTAGTGGGTGATTTATTTAGGGGCTGATCAAGGCTGCTGTCTTTGAAGAAGGTTGTGGGGAAAACAGCGGGGAGAGGATCAGACCATATGTGCCCTGTTCCTATAAGTTCCCTAAACATCTGCTGCTAACCAGAGCCACAGAAAGGACACTTGTCACAGGAAGGACACTTGGCTAGTCGCACTTTTCTTCTAAGCCAGGGTAAATGCAAGACAGAATTGATGGCTCTTTTGTAGCAGAGAAAAGGTACAGAAAGTGAGAAACTGAAATTGTCTGCACGACTTGCATTAGTGCTGACAGGTAAAAGGATATGGAAAATGTTCAACGTTTAAAAAAACAAATAAAGCAATCCAGATAGAAAAAAAATCAAACACTTGAAATACCTGTGGGTGACAAATTATGAAAATGTGGTTTAAGGAGTCCAGTTTGCTGACAGTTTTCCCTGCATGTTGGTGATGACTCTCACCCATCAGTCAGCTGGGGAAGAGTGATTCCCAGCACCAAGAATGCTGCCCAGACAACCCAGAGACCGCCAGACATCTCAGGGAGCCGGGAAAACTCAGAGAGGTCAGGGAGGGACAATTACTGTGGACCTGTGGAGTTTCCATGTATGTGTCAATGTTATATCAAATAAATTTTGACCCTTGTGTCCCTCTATCAAGGGCTGTGTGTGAAGATTAATTAATACTCCCTCAGCAACATGAAAGCTGCTATAGCACATACAGTGCTGGATCGCACTAAACAGAAATAGAGTAAATAGGAGTTTCAAACCACCTTTGAAATGAATCTGCTTTAACGTTATAGATTGACCAAAGCACTTGGTTCACAAGTGTGTAATCTTTCAAACATTTTAATACATAAATATCCAAACATTTTCCCTATGCCCAGCTCTACCGTTGACACCTCTGGCCTGATAGGATCAAATTCCATTTGGTTGTTTAATACATCATCCAACTAATGGCGCAAATGCCATATTTTAAATAGTTTTTCTTCTATCCCTGTCTCGTTAACTTAGTATTTCCCATCAAACCCTAGTTAAGGAAATATCTGTTTCTCCAAGAAAGTCAGAAATGCTTCTTTTCCACAGCTGTGATGTATTACAGTTCTGGCACTAAGCTCTGTAAGGCAAACCAAGTTAGTGGAAAGACTCTAAACAGAGTGATCTTGTATTGCAGAGAACAGCTTTCATTTTTTATTTTTTTTTTAATATAAATGAGTAAGTCAGTAGAAGATACAATGTGATGAAATAAATATGAAATGAAAAACACCTTAAATATTGACTGTATGGAACTTGATTTATCTTTAAAGGTACCTTTACCTTACGATCTCAAAAATCTGTATATTAAAATCCTCTTTTTTGAACTTAGGAGCTTCTCTTCTTTTAAAGGGTAGATTTAGGCACTATCTTCTTTATCAGAAAGGTCTTTATTAAGCAAAGCCTCATTGCAGTACGTGACTGCCTCTGAGGGAAAATTAAAAAAAACCTTCCCAGTAGCAGAACCGATTTTGAAAATCTTTGTGTATCTCCTGCAGCTGTACCAATAATTTACTGCCACTAATGTACCAGTTCCACTTTAGTACTGATCTGTAGGGAGGTGGGTTGAGATTTTTCATTTCCTCGCTTTGTTTTCAGGTATTTGTATTAATGTTCCTCCCTTTCACTCAAGGCTGAGGGATCTCCCACCTGCTGCAGGGAGGACGTCGGTGCTTCCAGCTGACCTCCGGCAGGAGCCTGTGCCCCCGGCCAGGGGCACTCAGAGAGCAGCAGGCGCTGGGGCAGGCTGGGCTCTGCTCTGCAGGAACACGAGGAGAGGAGCTGCCACCACAAGTCCTGTCACAACCGAGGAGCGAAACTGGCCACAGAAATGTCCTGCCCTTACGACATCACTGCCAGGATCTTTGGCAAACTCTTCCACCTCCCCAAACGCTTATTGGAAGCTCGGGTATGACCAGCCTGAAGGAAGTGCTAGAGCAGGAGGTGGGCATGAAAAAAAAGGCTGGCAGCAAGGAGAACCTTCCAGCTCTGAGTCACAGAGACCAACAACAGTCAGAGCATCAGACACATCTCTCCTTAGCTTTTTTGATTGGCTGCTGCAGGTATCCCAACACTCAGTGTGCTTGCTGCCGTGAATCCAGCCCCTGGCACCAAATTCATCTCCCACCTCCAAGCTGATACCTTTCAGTCAGTGAGATCTCTCCTTGGGAGTTCTGTGCGCAAAGCTGGAGACATTTTTGAGGAACTGCAGACCTGAGTGCTTCATTACTCAGCATCCTTTACCAAGTGTCTGTCTCTCTGGGACCCTGCCTTTGTCTTTACAAAGCAAGGATGGATGGCATTTCCCTGCCACGAAGGAGAATTGTGAGGATAAATACAGAAAGGATTGTGCAGCATTCAGAAACTAAATACCAATTACACAGGGCATCGGGGTGTAATAAGAGAGCTGAGGAAAGAAAAGGCCATACCAATCAAGCTAAATGAATTATTTACAATCAACTACAGAATGTGTTTAAGGATGAACCCACAGAAGAGCCTTTCAGACCTGTCAAATCAATGGAACCATCTGCACTCAATGTGTCAGTAGACAAAGTTTAATAACAAATCAATAAAATGAATAGTAATAAATTACCAGGATGAGATGAAAGACTCGAGCATGTGGAAATGGAAAATACTGAGCCAGTTTAAAGTGAGACAACAAATAAATTTAATCTGACTTGGGGAACAGGGAGATCTACTTAACTTCCTTAGGAACATTAAACTACATTAAATTCATGGACCACAAATATCACCTGAATTTCTAGAAAACTTACAGTAGGCTTATAAGAAAGATGGGAACAGATTGTTTAGCAGGGCCTGTTGCAATAGGACAAGGGGTAATGGTTTTAATCAGAATAAAGGCAGAGTTAGATTGGAAGAAATTTTTTATAATGAAGGTGGTGAGGTGCTGGAACAGTACTGCTTTTGTGTGGCTTTGAGTAACCTGGTGTAGTGGAAGGTGTCCTTGGCCATGTCAGGGTGTTGGAGCTAGGTGATCTTTTGGTTCCCTTCCAACCCAAACTATTCTATGATTCTATAGAATTCAATGTGAATAAACACAAAGGGAAGCATGGGGAGCATCAGTCCTTATCTACGTACTGATATACACTAGGTAAGCAAATACTCCCTGGGGAAGAAGTGCTGGAGGCTTTCAGTATTTTCCTAGGGAAATGTGAATCCAATGCTTGGCATTAGTGAAAAAGGCAAATTTGTACATGCTGTTTAAGGAAATTAATAAAGAACCCAAGGTAAATATTCGTTATTATACCATGATATGGACACCCCCACACCTCTACAGACAGTCCTGATCCTTTCATCCCAAAGAAGACCTGGAAAAGGCAAAGAAGGAACAGAAATGGCAAAAAAGGCAAGTCTGTTCTTTTTCTCACAGGAACAGACTATACGGACTGTCTCCTCAGCTTTAAAACAGATGATCAAGAAAGGAGTATAATAAAATCAATGAAATTAAAAATTTCAAGAAAGAGAGAATAGGGGACACTTGTTGACAAGAAATGGAGGCAAGAGTAATTTAGCCATTAACAGATAAGATACAGTATGCAATTAACAAGTAGGTGTTTTGGACTCTGAAAACCAAATCAGGTCTAAAATAGTCTTCCTTGGAAGAGAAAAATACACCAACATCTATTTTAATAGTCACAGAAGATCTGCAATCAGATGCTATTGGAAACAGAATTATAGGTGGGAAGAAGGACCTTTTGGTCCATCTGAGTTTGGTGGTCATGTTCACTTTCACACATTGACCCTACAGCACTAGGGCCTGGGTTTGAGCTGCATACCTTGACACAATTGTCTTTTGGTTTCTGACAGCCTGCATAAAAGACAACATTTATGTTTATACCCTGCTATATTTGTTGGTTCCAGCTAAGGAATTCAGGCTGAAACCACATTTGTACAAATATGATGCAGCTGCCCAAAGACAGTTGGGATCTACTCCTAGGGACAATAATTTTTTTCAGGCTATGCAAGTCATTGTCTATATATCTCTTTTTTCACCTGGTTGTTCCTTCAGAGAAAGCTTAGAGAAATGAAAAACACTAATTGAGAGGTAGATACAACTATTTTTATGTTATTATCAAAATACTTCTTTCATACAATGCCTTTTTTCTTTCCTCTGATGCTTAGGTTTAAAGGGATGGTGTGCTTAATTTTTATCTGAAAGTCTTGGCACAGTTACTAAGAATTTTAAATCAAAGCCATTTAAATAATTTTATTGAATATTGAGTAACCTTTTGGGTTTCCACTATCAAGTAATATTGCACGATTAGCACTCTCATCTAGTTGAAGATGCCCCTGCTCATTGCAGGGGGATTGAACTGGATGACCTTTAAAAGTCCCTTCCAGCCCAAGCTATTCTGTGGTTCTGTGATTACATGAATAAAAGGACTGAAAACACATCACAGATTTAAGAACACTGAATATTCCTGAAAACAGAAATGTTACTGACTCCTTCAGTGTTTCAATGCAAAACTAAATTTTCCTTATTTGTTACAGAATTTTACTGGCACAAGACTTAGTGCTTACAATAATTAAAACAACCTACCTAAATATGGCTCGGCTTACAAGATTGTGGTTGTATGCATATCTTTCTAACCTAGAAGAGTAATATTAGGGTTTTAACCAAACTGTTTTATACATCTAATGTCCTTGTACAGTGCCTTATTTCTTTTGCAGTTGTTCTGGTTTGACCATGTGATTTGACTGACAGCAGTTAATTCAAGTAGTCCTCATTTTTAGAGAAATTCTTCCACTACAAAACTAGGTCCCTTTGCCTTTGGGTAAAGATATGAGCAGCAGGGAAATTTCCCAGAAACTATTTTTCAAACCTTATTAAAAATGTTTCTTTTCTAGGGAAAATAAAGTATTATAATTGGATGTTAATAAATGCTGCAACAACAACATCTAAAGAAATGTTTTAAGGAATATTTTCCTCTTCTTACACTTCATTATAAACTAAATAAGAGAAATATCATCATAATGTTCATGCAAAAAATTACTTGGAGGAAAAAGATGCCATGTATGCCCTGAAGATATCTTTGTTCTTGTCCCTCCATAAATGATTGACAGGGTAAAAAATGAAGTTGTTAACTTCTAGCTGACAGAAAACAGTAACACGGGTCTGTAATGATGGCACCCGTGAGTGGCATAGTGTCCTACTTATCTGCATTTTAAAGCAACAGCTGCTGGGTCTTCTGCAATGTCTGCAGAATTTTAAAGAGAAGCAAAATTAGAAACAACACTGCATCTTTACTATAAATGTCACAAAACTGATCCTCACAAGACAGAGATTGAACAGAATGTGTTGGACATATGTGAAATAATTATATTGAAGAGAGAAAAGAAGCTCTTATAACTCTTTGACATCTATGTAAAAATACCCTGACGTTTCTGAACCAACATAACTCACATGTATGGTTTCACTGTCTACCAAATTTCCTCTAGACCTAGACAGTTGTCTTGGAGATCTTCTTGAATCAGGACACGTTGTAAAATAAGTTAATTATAAAAGGCTGCAGATGCCTTATTGCTAGACGGCATTTACACAGCTAGGCAAACCAGAGAGGGCTCGGTATTGCCATCTTTGCATCCTCAGTGCCCAAGGTTAATGCTCTCATTGCACACACCATCCACACAGCTCAGCACTGGGCTCAGGGCTGCTTTCAGCCCATGCCACAGCCTTGGGCCCCGAGGAACGATCTGTGGTGTTCCTCCGCTGAAAAATGGCTGCAGGAATGGATACAGAACATTGCAGCCGCACAAACCATGCAGTACAGCATGACAGCGGAATAGAGCTGCATGTCCCAAACAGGCGGGATGAGGGTGTGGGGGCATCCCCTGGAGCAAAAGTCTGCGAAATTGTGCCACACAAAAGGATCAAGACTGGTGAAGTCATGTCCATGCTGCCCACAGAAATCTCCAAAGAGAACTGTCCTAAAAGCAAGTTATCCACATTTGGCCTCTAAGGGAACCAGTTTGCTCCAAAAGAGAGCTTGAGAGTAAAGGAGCAATGCAATGTGAGCAATCAAGGCCCTGGGTGAAAGTGGCCTGCAAGATTATCTGGTTTACATAGTCATACCCAAAGAACTGTGCCACAGAGACAGATTTTTAGAAATAACATAATTTTGTTAGTGAAGTAAAGCCATATCTAACATATCATATTGCAGAGCAGAAATCCTGCTTTGGAGTGAAATGAATTTATTAATGTGAATGTGGCTCACAAACTAACGATGGTACTTTCTAATCACTGATATTATCTTTGAAATGCCCTCCTATCTAAAGGGCTTCTTTGAAAGAAAATGGCAGTTCCTGGAGCTCTACAGCAACATGAAATTCCAGGTTGGCATGTGATTTATTTTAGCTGTAGCTGTGACAGTTGATTGTAGTTGCCTTGGACCTTCCTGATGGTCGCTATTCAGAAACCTTCAGTTGGTCCTGAAAATCAGGACCATATCTAATCTCACCTCTTTGACAGTCACTTGAAGTACAGTAAGGCAAAGGGTATTGAATAGTCTGTGATAAAATTTAGTGGAGACTGATAGGCTACTCAAAGCTGAAAATAAGATTCAGACTGATCATTTTTTAATGCCTAAAATGAACATAGATGGATTTTAAGCACCACAGCCCTACTGCAAAATTCAGTTTCTACTCCCTTCAGTGGACCAAGTATTTTAGACTATATTTGCTCTCACAAATTTATGAGAAGCTGGATGTCTCTCTCTCTCACTTAAACATTTATGGAATTCACATTTAATGCAGGGAAACATCCAGACTGCATTTAACCCTATTTTATATATTTAAATCCTACTAAGCTTTGAATACGCCTAACAAACTTATACAAAAGTGAATGCAGAAAGACCACAACAGGATAGATCCCTCCCATTCAAAAACACAGATTTGATATTTACATTTTTCTAGAAGTCTAGTGGTTAGACGCTTACTTAAGTATGAGAAAGTCAAGATTTTTGCCATTGATTGAGGAAGTGGAAGAAATAAATGTGGGTGATAAAAGTGGGAGATATAAATTCCTTAATAGCCTGAGGGCATTCAAAGCTAGAACTCTCTCGTCTTCATAAAGTGTCTTAACCACCAGGTAGCCATTTTGGAAAGGACAATTTTCACCTCTTCTCTTGAAAAAGCACAGTGACTGAGGGGTCAGGATGGTAAAAGTTTGGGAGAAAGAAGTTGGTGGTGACGCCTAGGCTGGGGTCTGAGGAAGGCAGTGGTCAATGAGTCGTTCTGACTGTCATCACTGATTCCAGGTTGGCTTTGACTGAAACAGGAATAATGCAGGGAAAAGGGATATGCTCCTGCCAGATTGTCTTGCAAAATGTGAGGTACATCATCATCACCACCATTTCTTCCTCTTACATTTTAAACAGCACTGCTGCTCAATAAAGTGGCTATCGTCATTTGGGCAACTTTGGTCTCAAATTCCTGAAGAGTTGGTACCTAATAGAGACTGAAGCCAGGTTTACAGCAAGAATGAGAATTCAGATATATTCCAGCATTTAGTTTTTCCATAAACTAAAGCCAGGGCAGCATCTTTGAATTCAGCCCATCCCTAAGGTGTTGCTGTGCTCCGTAAGGGAACTCCATTAAGAATGCATTTGGCCAAACTCCCTGCTTAGCACAGCAAAACAGAATTCCTTACTCAACACTTCCATTTACTGTACACAGAATTTATGTAACCCAGTTAGGCACCTTGGATCACTCTCTACGGACCATGTATTATGAGATGTTGGGATGCCAAAGGTGGGCTCCTGTAGCTCATAAAATGGCCTAGAAGTTGAGTGCACTTCTATCAGCTCTACAGACAATATTTGAGTCAGTTACATTCCCTGCCTCTGCATCCTCATCCTGAGGTTTGCTTCTTCCTACAGCCACCCTGGAAAATGCTTTCAGGATTTTAGCAAAGTCAGTTTGAAGTTTCTCGCCCCATCAATCAGCAACAATGTTTTTATACACACTGCTTAATACTCGGACCAAGAATTCTCCTTGAGTGACACTGAAAACTATTCAGTATGGAGAGTGCTGGTTCAAGGTTTGACCCAGTTTGTATTGACTTGGGGAGAACAAGAATGTGCCATGTTGCTGAATGGCAACATCAATTCCTTAAACACTGTGCAGTGAGATCAATGAAAATAAATCAATACTTCACTTAAAAATGGTGTCATGGAAAGAAGTCTCCTGGTCTTTCCCTTAAGAGCTAACAAAGAGGTAAAGAACGGTATTTGCTGCACAAGTAACACAATAAACCGAATACTGGAAAGTCCTAAAAAAATGCATTACCCTCCTTCGCAGCCTATCACCAAATGGGATTATCTCAAAGCTCACTTATTTTGCTCCCTGTCATTAAGAAGAGCAGCACAGCCCAGAGTTTTACGAACAAAACCTAGAGGTTCACTAAATAAAATGAGATTATCTCCTGCCTACAGAGCATAAGGAAAGGGATGAGAATAGGATTTAAAATAAGGTAGGAGTGATGTGAGAGCAATGACAAAATTTATTATTACAAAGATCTGGAAGAGCCTGAAAAAATCAGAACATTAAAACATGGGGACTATGACACTACCATGCCTTGCTGCAATTTAAGTGTTTCTTCTTTTCCAGTTAAGATGAATGTGAAAGAAATGCTGCTGAAACAGCATTATTTATATATTGTATTTGGTGTAGAATTACGTTTTCAGGTAGTTAAAATTAATCTGTTTCCTCATCCCACTTAATTAATTATGAGGGGTGAATTGTTGGAGATGAGAGACCAGAAGCAGAAGGCATTTATGATGGTTTAATTATGTTTTAACTGATGTATTGTGAATTTTGAGAAACTGGCCAGATCACTGAATGGATGAGAATTTATTGTGATGCTCTTGCTATATCAAAGTGAATTGTGATGTTATTCAACTTAGCAGAATTCTTATAATACTAAAATCCACCATTGATAAAGGTGAATTTTTTCCAATTTCCATTCATTTGTATATTGATGCAGTGACCTGAATGGAGTAATCTTTTAGGGAAGTGCAATCCCATTCTTTCTGAAATGCAGAAAGAACTGAATCCAAATTAATCTAGAAAAAAATAATTTGAAAGACACAACTGGCGTGCAAGAGTGGAAATGTACACGAAGGGATGGACTATTATTTCAAAACCCTGCCCTGGGGAACAAGTACTGAGCAGTGGCAACTCACTAATTTGCAACTCACTAATTTGCTTCTCACTCCCCTCGCCTGCACCTCCCCCACCAAAAAAAATTGTCTGTGACTGCAATCACAGTGAACATCCTCTAGGTCTGTGCATTTCAGCCTAGACAGCCAAAATCCAGTACCCTTCACTCTGAGTTCCAGACAGACACAAAAGCATGGCTGTGAAGGGTTGAAAGATGTGAAATGTAATGACTGTAGTTGTGCGGCTGAAGTAATAAAGAGCTGAGAAGCATGACTGATGAGGTCTTAGATAATTGATTACCTAGCACGTTGCCTGTAGTTGATCAAAGGACTCATGGAAATTTACCCAAGTACCTGCACTATACTGTGGAGAAGCACGTGGAGACCTGGAAGTACCCAAATGCAACATTAAAGAGATGAATACAGAGAGAGAACACAGTGACGTTAATAATTTCAGCTCATATGTATATTTCAGGTATGTTAAACAATTAGAGCATAAAAAAGGCATCTTGCAGATGAGGGAAATGGTGGAATCATTGTCCCTGGGAGAGTTGAACAGCTGTGTAGATGTGGTGCTCAGGGACATGGTTTAGGGGTGGACTTGGCAGTGCTGGTTTAATGGTTGGACAGAGTGACCTTGGAGGTCTTTTCCAACCTTACTGATTCTGTGATTTAATGTCTAGAGGTCACAGAAAACATGAGTGAAGGAAAGATGCAACCTGAGCTTTCTACATATTTGAGCTACTGGGCAGGTACTGCTGCGTGATGCTTGATCACTGACACACCGTATTATTGGCAAAAATCCCAGGGGTGGAGACAGGGACAGCCACACAGGAGGAATTTAGAAATGCTGCCTAAGCATGGAAGGGTTGGTTTTGGCAAAGCCAAAGCTTTAAGCACCCTGATCTAGTGGAAGGTGTCCCTGCCCTTGGCAGGGGGACTGGAACTAGATGGTCTTTAAGGTGCCTTCCAACCCAAACTTTTCTATGATTCTATAAGGCTATCGTAATTATTCAATTATTATAATTTTAAGTTGCAAATGCACAGGAGTTAAACTGTAAAAACGCACGAGATACAATTTGATAGGCCTTCAGGATATGTAAAGAACAGCCTCCTTCTACAGAGCATATCTCAGCAACCCAAAGCTATAAACATCTATTTTTTTTTTCTAACAAGGCAAATTTCCCGTTAATCATCCATTAGGGAAATCTATGGCAGGCAAAATATTGGCAGAGGAAACCTTAGACTTGCTGATGGATGACTGCTTTTATCAGTGAAAAATGCTAAGAAATCAGAAAATAAATTCTAAAATCAGCTAATCATCAAATAAAGTTTCAATTATTCTTGTAATTGGGGATTATTAGATTATTCTGTATAAACACTAAGAAAAAATAATTAACAGAAATACAGAGTCTTTAAGTCCCAGCCTAGCATGATTATTTTAGAACTATTTAGATTTTCATACAAGTACTTCTCTAGATCTAATTACACTAAATTAGTTCTGTTGGTACTTCATTCTTCCTAGAACAGTCTGCACAGCTGATTTTTTTAAATGTTCTTTGCCCCATAAAGTCCTATTATCATGTACACAGTGTGATCAGAAGCACAACACGAAAAACATATCCATTGTTTCACTTTGAGATATTGCAAAGTTTCTGATATAAATATCACTCAGAGAGAATCTCACTGAAGTATTTGACTTAAATATCAGCAGGTCTACTTTCTAGCAGTACTCTAAGAGAGCACAAATGTTCTCCTGAACCTCTCTTGTGGTGCAGCCTTTTTGGTATGTAATAAAGAAACAATCACAAGAAATATTCCCATTCTGCTGGCTGAAAAGACAAAGCCCTTGACTTAGAAGGCTAAAGCTCTGCAGAGAAGTAACAGCATGAAAACACCTTAGTTTTATTTTCCTTTGCTCTGCCTCTCCTAGCAGAAATGGTTGGAAGGCCAGATATGTCATGCTTTCAAAGGAGCGGATATAGTGATGTGTTTTCAGTGGAGTTTTCCTCATGATTTGTGGTTCCAGTACCTCAATAACGTCAGAAGTCAGGGAGAGAGAAACTGAATTATCCTTTTCTTAAACCTGTTGGGGTTTTCTTGTTTATGACACATCATAAGTACAACCAGAGCCTAGGTCATACTGACCCGAAATGGAAGCATTAGAAGTAATCTTCTGATCCCATTAGAAAAACATCCATTTTGGCTGCAATAAAAAAAAACCAACCTCTTTTCACACATCGAATTCAGAAATTTCGGACAAAATGTGATGTCAGATTCTTCAGAGTTTGGTGACTCAAAGAGTCTGAGATGACTTATTCAGAATCTGTTTGTCTCTAATTACTGCAATTGAGTGTCCTACAATGAACAAACAGCTCATTGTAGTGCTCCAGCATCACTCCTTATGTCTCTGACAATATAACTGTGTATCTTCACGTCCTAAGTCAAGGCAGAATGTGAGTTACTCAGTTCCAGAATGACACCACCTCCTGGAGAAAGAACTCAGATATGATGGAAAATTCTTTGTGTTCTTTAAACAGGCAGAGAACTTCTAAACAGTAACTTTGAGTAAAATTCTTGCTGGCACTAAGATTTTTGTCTGAGCTATAGCAGTGTATGACTCCTTGATTCACTCCACATTACCATTGGTTATATTGACTGCAGATAGGGTTTACTGATTTTGTAGAAGACATAATTATTATAGAATGTTTAATAAAGAAATTTAGAATATTTCCAATATTTCATATACTTATCTGTCTGCTCTTCCAAAAGATAACAAAATTCCATTTCAAACTGATGTCCCCAGTAGCTCTGGAATATATTTAGAACTCAAGGCAAGTAGAAAAATGAATGCAAATCTTTTGTGTAACATGCTGGGGTAGGTAGTGCATTTCCATAGATGGAACACTAAAAGTATAACATCAGCAGCTTAATATTTTACAAAATTTCCTAAAAAAGCAGCATTGAAATCTGAGTATAATTGAAGTCCTTTCCTAAAAACTCAAATGCCAAACAAAGTAGGGATTTTCCTTTCACTCATCTTAATGCAAATTAGGAGATACTGCACTGAAGTAAGGAAATTGTAACAACTAAGAAGTTTAGGGAAACTTTAATCCTTTTGCACACTGTCCACATTAAAAGGGAATATATTCTTATGTCTGTCCAAGCCTGATGTCTTTAGGATGGCAATACAGAGGAATTAAAACTGAAGTAGCTGAAAATCTATCTACCATACAAGACTTTCATACTCTATTGAGAGGAAAACAGCCCCATTTTCTACAGGCTCAAAATTCAGCAATGATCCTGGAATTCGGGTGGATAATTTTCAAGTCATTAATTCAGTCAATTTGGCTATTCTTTCATACTTTCAGTGAGAAAAACATCCTGTCTGTTGATTATTTCTTTTACGTTTTTTTTTTCTCCAGACTTCTTGCAGCCAGAGCTGTTGCAATCCTCCTTAAAAGCAAAATTATCTGTTGAATTTTATAATTTTATCCAAATTTTAAAATTGCTTTGTTATTCTTGAAAGAAACCTATAGGTAAGTATTTCTAAATGAATCTGCTGTTGGTGTAGCAGACAGACAAAGGCAGATAAATTGATCACTGAGGACATTTAAAAGAAAACCCTGTATTTCTAATCATGTTCTATTTAAACATATTCTGAATTTTAGCATTGAGCAATAATACAAATTAAAGTTAACTACAATCCTGGAAGCATCAAGAAAATAAAAGATGATTACATTAACACAGTAGCTATAATAAAAGGTCATACTTCTTGGCCTGTGTGAAAAGACAGCATATCATTCAGATATTGAAAGAAATTATCAGGCATTTAATGAATGAGATCAGATTTACAGGAAAGAATAATTGTTTACCACTAAATCAGTGAAACTCACCCGGCTGCCAGGTTTCATATCTGTTTTGCATGGGAGTTAATAGTCTGTGCTTATTGCACCTGCATCAGGAGATGCGGTGAGCTGTGGACTGCAAACTGAGCCATCATCTTCTAGCAGTATTTATACCCAGAAATTGATATGAACTGTCTAACAGTCCATGTCTATGAATTCATCTTTTGTTCTTCTTACTGATGTTCTAATTAATTATTAAAGTATAAGTAGATGAATAGACTTTCAAAGATTTATCAAGAAAATTCATGTCCAGTTCGGTTTTGCTAAAAGATCTGCTCAGGTTTGCACAACTTTCAAGATGAATACACATGTAAATATCAGTGATGAAAGAGGAATTCTGATTTTTACTCCTGGAACATCTCATGATTCTGGTTTGAAACCACAGTAAAGACTGACGACTCTAATTGCAGTCTAGTTGGGGCTAACTTAAGCAGAATGTGTAAATTAGATCTGAAGAAGTGCCATGCACTGAAGTCATGCCTTAACTCATAACTCTGGTAGAGGCTTCAGGAACCTAGTTCTGACCTTGGTAATGTCCCTGTTCTAAGCTTGCCAACATCCCTTTAGCTCATCATTTTTTTCTGTAAAGAAGACCAGGCACTAAATCAGTACCAGAAACCAGTGCCCTAAACAATAAAATGTGATAAATTTTCTATTAACTTAATAACAAGTGGATGTCATAAAAATGTGTCTGTAATGTCATGTCTGGATGAGACACTGGGCAGAATAACTCTGAGAGCAAATGTACTTTCCAGGACACCTCTTGGGACATTACATCTACAGCTTCTCCCTGCAGCAGAGCCTTGTCACAATATCTCTCCATGGAAGTGGCAATGCTCTGCCAGCCACTACAGAAAAGGAAAAATAACTTTCAATGCTTATACTGAAAGGGCAATTGCATTTTGAATGTGCAAACCCTGTTAGAAACATTGCTTCTACCTTGTTGCCCGCAGTGCTTCTGAAAATGGTTTTGATACTGTCTAGCCTCAATCTGCTTTCAAGATGGGTTCACAAAGTTACCCATTTCCTTGTTCATAAATACATGAAGAAACCATAGACATTTTTCAAATCTAAGCTTTACTTCTTTTACAAGAATAGTTCCTGAAGTGTTCTCAGCAACATGGAACATGACAGACAAAGCCTGACTGGCTGGGTACAGATGGGAACAGTGGAAAGGACTGAAATATGACTTTGCATCTTGAACCATCTGCAAGAAAGTGGCAAGATACTGCTTGATGGCCATTAGGCTGTGCTTTCATTTTGTCATTGATAACCTATGATCCTTTTCTCTCCAAATTGTCTTACAGTCTTTGCAGAAAGCAGTAATTACTACAGTGGGTATCTGCACTCTAAAATGTCTCAAGGACATCAAGAGGAAAAAGCCTGTCTGCAGAGACTGCTTTTTAAAAGAAAAAGATTACAGATCTTTCCAGCTCCCAGAATGAAATAAATATTGATACTTTTTGGAAATGGGAAGGACAGGTATCATTAGCAGCACACTACGGTAAAATCTATTCCAACCTGACATAACTAAAATCTAAGTGGTCAGAAATATGAGGTTCTAAAAACCCCAAAGCCTTCTATGCTGTTAAGTAACTTTTTCTCTCCTGTTTTTTTCCCCAAGCTTTCAGCTGCTGCCCACTGTACCAGGACCCTTTTAAACAACTAGGAGGAAGATGTAGGAGCAGAAATAGCAACGTGTTATTGCCTTCTCTGCAAGCAGGGGTTTGTATAGGAGTAGATATTATGCTGTGCTGAGCAGGTGTGATGATAATTGTAGCAGCCCAATATATTGGGTGAAGGAATGTGGTTGCCTGCAAGGTCAATTAAAAAGCATAAGAAATGGCATCTAGGGAAAGTGGGCGAATGTTTAATTATTATAATTCCTATTTGGTGAGGAACATCTGGCAAACCCTTCACCAGACAACTCTGATAGTCTTTTATTTGCTACATTTGTAGATAAAGCAATTAGAGTAAGAATTTTCAAGAGAAGTATGAGCCACACACAGTCAGAGTTTTCACAAGAGATGAAGTTGGAGACATAGCAGAATGCAGATGCAGACACTCACATATATAGACACACAGAGAGATACGTTAATCTCTGAAATAATTTTTACTCCATTTGTTCTGAATTTGAGGCGCATTCAAAGAGGATCAAATCCTGCTTGTCAAGACTGGTATACAAGAGGGACAGAGACAGGGCAAGCAGTGCAAGACCTGCTGGGGAGGTCAGTGAGGACTTGATCAGTGCTTTTTTCCCTGTTACAACAGTGGGGTGGCAGAGAATAACCAAATGGAGTTGCTCCTTATGATCCCCTATTCAGATTGACAATTCCCCACATCCTCCCAGACTCACCAAAGCATTATTGCAGTAATTTCTATTTCTAGTGAGAAGTAAAAGGGTCAGCAAAGCCTACTGGTCCCACTTAGCCTCATCACTTAACTTGGCTGGGCTCCTTCCTTACAGATGGACTTCCTTCCAGTGAGACCAAAGATCCTCCTCATTTGTTTTTATTGGAAGGAACTCTGAATGCAAATTCCCACCACCCCTTCCAGCAGTGTTAAGTCCTGTTCCACACTGTTCTCAGCTTTGTTTCAACACAGCTGATTTGGAGAGCCTGTCCTACAGTGGCTTTATTGCTTTTCTGTATAAGATTTCAGGTAGAAAACTCTTCAATAGGACCAAGCATCTTCTTTCTCTTGCATTGACCACTGTGCTCTGTACCAGTGCACGTATTCAGATCTCCAACTTTTGACTGTATTCACACAAGCTTTTATTTCAATAGGCTTCCTCCTCCATGTTCATGGTCTAAGCTACTGTCTTGTACTTTTCCAGTGGAGAGCTGCACAAACTGACGGTGTCCTATTATAGCTGTTGACATGGAAACATCATAAGCAACTATTTGTTGGATAAGACTGCTTGCTCACAGAGAACAGACACAGCTTAAATGCATGTTCTGCTGACTCACTTTCAGCCATTTTAAGCCACAGACAGTTTATCTTCACTTCCACATCCCCCCTGCCCTGCACTGATGGAGCATGTTCAGAGTTTCCACTTAAAAATGAGGCTGAAACTGTACCTATCTTGGTTATAAAAATTTCAAGCAAATCCTATTCTCACATGAGCCCAAGATCTTCATCCTCATCATCTTCCAGCTTGGATATTATTCTGTCTGACACTTTCTAGTCTCCGAAGCAGAAAGCAGGCAGTCCCTCTAGGGAATGGAAAAGCACAATATATGTGCAATGAAAAGCTATTAAGGTGTCTCTTAAGAAAAGAAAAAGGTGCGCTGCTTCTGTAGTGCAGACATCATGGCAAGCACATTACCTGTTCTGGAATGTTATTTTAATAACTTATGAAACAGAACAATATGGAAAATGGCCAGAAGTATGTATTGCTTATGCCTACTGAAGTTGCTAATAGAAAAGCTGTTTCACACCAAGCACTAATAATTCAGCACTGAGGACATCATTCCAGGTCTCAGGCAGTTATTTAAAATACAACAAGTTTTACTGAAAATGTGAGGATGACTTAGGCAAGAATGGCTCTGATAAGGAGCTGCTCTATATTCTGTTTTCTATTCTGAACTTTAGGCGGAAAGTGTTGCCTCAGACTCCTGTAGGATGTGGCTGATTCACACAGGGCTCAGTCCTTCCAGGTGCTCAGTATTGTGCTCATTAGCTCGAAATCTTGAGCACAAAGTAGTCGATGATTTGCAAAGCCACAGAGAAAAAAACCTGCTTTTTGCCCTTTTTTGACCCAGTTGTAGAAACACCCATTGATAAAAGGCTTGCTGGGCTGTTGGCTCATGCTGCAGCTAACGATGCTTTGCACTGCTTCTGTGGGAGGGATGGGCTGAGCTCATTACACACCCGGTGCCTAAGAGCAGCAGATATGATAAACATGAAGATGTTAAGGAAAGAGCTGATGTCAGATGAGAGACGAGACTGTTTGACTGATGTGTTTACATGTTCAGTTTTCACTCTCCATTAACTGCTTCGTCTTTGTCTGTGAAATGTTATTAAGAATTGCAAACAAACATCATTTTTCCTTAACTGTTCATTAGTATCAACACTACAAAAAAGCATCAGATGAGTAAGAAAAGCAGTAAGTGTCGGGAAAAATTGTAATAGCTTGTGAGGTGGCTAACAGTTTCAACTGACAATATATCAAATATATTGATTTTCACAGTCCTAGGGTATTGGTGAGACATACTGTTGTATTTATAGCATCACATTTTAGGGTGGTTTTTTTATCACCAGACTCCCATCAGACTATAAACCTGAAGGCCTTTGTATTTTGAGTAGTTCAAGATTAATAATTCTCACATCTGTCTTTCAGCTGGGAGTGGCATCAGCATTGCAAGTCTTAGGACACTTCAGTTAGGGACCTGTGAATATTTCACAGACATAACATAAAAAAGTATGAAATGCTCACAGTTCCCACAGTCATCAGTGAGAGACCTCCTTAAAAAAAAAACAACAAACCAGTTCCTTTCCAGATATTCTCTGTTCTTCAATTTTAAGTTGAAATTTTTAATTTTTCATTTGCTCTGTTCTTCGCAGTAGAATGATGAACGTGGTAATTTTTACAAAGCCTCTAAGCATATAAACAGGTTGAATTTTGCAAGAAAATATTAGATTTGCTTTGCCAAAGACAAAAGTTGGTTTCATCTTCCTTCATTTCACAGATAATCACGTTCTGTAAGCTGGATGTTTTTGCTCTAAACATGAAATTCAATGCTGTAACAACAACAAATCCAACAACTATTGGATTTATTTTCCATTGTATTATGTATTCCAGCATATCCCTCATCCTTCTCAGTTCCTCAGTGTTGCTGATAATTAATGAAGACCTGAATTAAATTATTCAGTGATCTGCTTCAGCTCTTGAATGTTCCCCTGGGGAAAAGGTCTCTAAAGCACACAGAGTGACCCTACTTGCTTTGAAAAATAAAGATTTACACTATTTCCTTGGCTCTGAATCTGAGCAGCTCTCACTGAAGCCAGTGAGAATATTTTTGCCAGGAGGATCTGGAAAAGGCTCTGATTTTCAGAGAAAGAACAGCTAAAAAGTAGTAATTGAATATTCAGAAACTGTTACTTAACCAGGACATGTGAAATGAGTACCATTCCAACGTTTCCAGTCTGGAAAGGAATTCCAAGTCCAATAAGCCATTTCACAAATTCAGTTTGTGTGCATACCTATCTGTCCATTTCCAAACATATCTGCATTATGCCATTTATGACACAGTTTCTGAATGCATGTTTCCATTCTGTGCTACAATTTGGACTGTTCAATTGCTCAGGAATCTGAGGTAAGTGAAAAAACTGTGCTAAAATTCCATTTTCCTCCATTAACCATTCAGTAAAGGGAATTCTAATAGTTCTATCATGCCATTAAAGCACAGGCACAGCTATGTAACCTATAGCTATTTCCTCATTAAAATGAAAAAATTAGTGTTTAGGTGCCAAACTCATTCACGTTTGCTCTCCAGAAATCTGTATTGACCTACAATGCTGCAAAACCTGAAAGAAACTGCAGTTTGGATGCTCCCAGATGCTGGAGTCATAAACTCATCCAAGCTTGATGATTGTGTCATGAATATATGAGGATCTTCAGTAGTGCTAACTAAAGTGACAAATGAAATTAGAAAGAATCCTGGGGAATAAGAATATGGGCAAAACCCCAGCCCAAATAAGCAAGAATGTCAGTGTTTCAAAGCTATGCTGCAGAAGAATGCACAGACAACAGTCAGAAGTCTGATGCTTCTAGATATGTATATGAACACTTGTGTGTATGTGAGAGAGAGCAAAAGAGAAAGATTTGCAGCATGGGTGGGATTCAGGTCACTCAAACTGAAGTGTCTCTAATATAGATGTTTACATCTCAGCTAATCACCTGAGGCTCCTTCCACTCAACTGTGAGAAATAGACATTTTTAGGGCATGATTCGCCTGAGCAATTTTAGATGTCTACTTCTGGATGACATGAATTGTACTCTGAAAGTGCCAAGTGCACTCCACTGACTCAAGAGAGATACTAGGCAACTAGCTTAAGTGAACATTTTTGCAATGTGTCTGTATGTATACACCATATAATTAACACTAATGTATCTATTTGGATTTTCTTTATATATATATATATACACACACATATATCACTCAAAAAAATATTCTCTCTCCTTGTAATGAGTATTTAATTATGACCAATCCATACTCTCTCTGGTTTCCTCAGTACCTCCTCCTGAAAACCCTGGTGCAATTTTGTCTTCATTGCATTTCTCCTTCCAGACCTACATAGCAGAGCTTTCCATCACCCAGTCTGATGTTATCATGTGTTCAGGTTTCACTACTGTGATGTCTCCGAGAATTGCATTTCTCAAATGGATTTCAGGCTGCACTGCAACTGGCTGTGCAGATTCCAAGAGAATTTCGCCCATGGAGCCTTGACCTGATGTTCACTAGCCTGTGGGGTTTCACTGCCTCAAAGAGGCCAGGGAGACTGAATGACGGTTGTAACAGACATGGCATAAAACCAGCCCTGGATATCAGATTCAATCCTCACAAACTGCCTCAACCGAATTTCAATTGTAGCTCTGAAAAATTCGAAACTGAGAATTTCTGTGATCTGTTGAAAATCAAAGTCTCTCTAGTGGAAGATGTCCCTGCCCATGGCAGGGGTTTGAAACCAGATGATCTTTAAGGTCTCTTCTAACCCAAACCATCTACAATTCTAAACAAACATGCTAATTTCTAAGTTCAGGAACTTTGTATAAAGGCGTCTAATACCTAATGGAGAATCCATTGTGCCGGGAGTCAGAGTAAACACTGGCTTTGTACCTCGACTCTGTCTTCCTTTTTGCTGATGCTAAGTTGTGATGGCAAATCTCCAGATTCTTCCTCATAGCTCAATAAAGAATGAACAAGAACACACACATTTTTAACACATAATGCTATATGTCTGTACGGCACATATCTGTCAAAGCTACGAAAAGCTTAGCACTAATTCCAGTTAGAAGAAGACAAGACTAAGAGGCACCCTCTTGCACTGTGCACATTTTTCATAAATAGTGCAACATGGACTGGAAACAAAAAAGTTGATTGTAAGTTTCTTCATCTTATTGGGAAGAGCCCTTAGGCTCACTTCCCACTGCAGTGCTCTTCCCTGCACAGTGGAGAGGCAGCTGCAGAACCACTTCTTCTGACACTGCAGCTGGATCCAGTCCTGCCCCAGCCCTGATTTCCAGCCCCACCTTTACAGACAACTGTGCCATTAACTTTGTATTGATATATTTGAAAGTAGTGCTGAAGTTGAAATAGCTGTGTTTCAGTCAGCTCAACCAGTCCCTTCATACATGGCAATAAGAAGCCCTGATGAGGTGAAATCATATTTGGTCACTGAAAGTACTGAACAGATTTTGAACAGAGAAGTGGTAGCGAAAGGGCTGGAGGGGTGTGAAGCTTTTGAGTTATTTCTGCAGAATGGTACGCCTCCATGGTGCCTGGTTGTGGCTTTAGACAATTGGAATTTTCAAAGATAAACATTATTTCAGAAGTTCTCTGGTTTGAATAAAGCTTAAACGGTGCAGTGACTGTTTATTCTAAGTGTATCTAAATACTTTTCATCTGTAAACCAAAACCAGACTGTAAGACGGCAGTTTTGGATGCTGGATAATTCCTGAAAACCTTTTTTTTGTATGTCTAGTAGCAATTACTGAAGCATCTACTCTTATCCACAGAAATCTAGCGTAAGTACTTTAAGATCAGGAACAATCTAGTAAAACAACAGGAAAACCACTTAAGCTCTCAGTTTCCTCCAAAGCTTGGAAGTTAAAGTGGCTGCTCCAGTTCAGCAAACCTTTTAAAGGACTGTACTTCTCTGATGCTTAACTCTTCAAAAGCCTGTCATGTTCCATAGGCTGTGAGTTAAATAACGTGATCTGGCATTTCCTAAGAATAGCAACGGTAACCATATGTAGCCTGAAAAATTTGGCTATTCATATGGACCTAGGAGGACAGAGCAAATCATGTATTTATTTCAAGACAAACAAATAGATAAACTTACAAGAGCAGATTTTAAAACCCTGAGCCAAAAAAGACAAAAAGGAAGACATGAATTTGCATAAGACCCTGCTATGCATGTATATAGCACTGTGTTTAGCTGGTGACGAGTTTGTTTATTCTCCTCGTTGATTATGAGCTGATGACTGAATTCCAACGACTTACATTTACATTTACATTACACTTTGCCTCAATTTAATAGTGCTTCTTTCACATATCTTTTTAGTAGGGCTGGATGGGGAAATCATAGACTGTAAGGTAAAGAAGAAAAGCCTGCATCCAATGAACCCCACATCCACTGCTATAACTGTAGCTTTACTTTTTCTCACCCTCTTTTTTGGCTTTTCTATGAGCAGATAATGAGAGTTATTTTCAATTATTACAACCTATATGGATCTTAATTTATTTCCTTGTGTTGCCTAGAATATAGTGATTTGCTTCAATTCAGCATTCTGGCTAAAAATTAACCATGCTTGCCATACTCAGTGAAGGACAGCAAAATCACTACATCCCAAAGAAAGGAAAACAGCAAACTTGAATCATAAACTTGGCATTACAGCTAAAGATTTACAACAACATATGGTCATTTGCCTCTAGCTCTCTTGCACATGCTGACTAAAATAATCCATTGAAACAGAAATGTCCTGAGTTTTAAGAATAGAAACCAAATGCTAGATCTTAGCTTTTTACATGGGTCCTGACTGTAAAGAGTTTATCCATAAAGAGAAAATTTTCATCTCTGAAAACAAGTACGTTTCTGAGCCCACATTTATTTTTCCTCTGTGCCTAACATAGACATAAGCCACCTTTGTAAGGAGTGTATGTGAATTGAAATAACAGGCACAATGCTGCAGGTGTTACTGCACTACAAACACGTCATGGTAACATGTAAGATACGGAGCCTCTCAAAGAGGCTGCTCAGACATGGACACAGCTAATTGTGTGGGTTTGAGTGAAAGAAGTAAATGCTAACAACAGTGGCTGAGGCTTTTGTGGTTTTCTGCTTCAGAGGCTTGGGGCATTTGTTGGAACGACTCTGGAATAAAAGAACAGGTTTTGCATTTATGGTTTGGGAAGTGCTATTTAGATAAGCAGCTAAGACATCAAAGACTCTTGCAGTGAAGCACCAGGGCATAGCAGCTTAGTGAGACAGACCACAGCCAGGATTCATGAACTAGCAGAAAACCAGGCTCATCAGTGCACACAGACCAGCACTGCACAGAAGAACTAGGCTAGTCCAGATGCAGCACAGATGTCTCAGCGTGGCTCAGAGTGCAGGTTAATAAGCCTCAGTTCTCAGCAGAGCTTACCAGGTTGATGCCCATACAGGGAGGATCAAACTCTGTTGCAGTTCAAACTGCAGTAAGGTGTTCAGGACCCTCTGTTAGCCCTTTATGGATACACCTCAACCTGCGCTTGCTGGCTTGGACTTCTCACACCATTACTCCCTACATTTTTGGGTTCCTAGCTTACCTCGAGGAGGGAAGCTTGGATCTATCCGTCCTTACACACACAATTGTAGCTTTTCATAAAATGCAAATTCAGGGAGCTGACCAAAGCTCTTGACAACAAAGTCTGTCTCGTCTGGGAAAAAAACTACTTCAGGTCAGCAAAGGTTAGAGATGTATTGAAAAGCTCAACACTTCTAATCTGACCTTGCATAACATCAATCAGTTGTAAGAGTGATCCAAATCCCTTCAGTCATTGCTCTTTCTGGCAGCAGTACCAATTAGTGCTTCATGTGGTTGCTGCCCATTAGAATAAGACCCTTCATGCTAACATTTAAGTTTTCCCTTCCTTCTCTGCTACCTTACTCCTTCACGCTGGGAGCATAATGACAAAATGTAGAATTTAGCCTTAATTGGATCTCTGCAATGTTATCACCTGAATTAACTCCCCTGTGAATAATTATCACTGCCTAGAGGCTGACAAATTGCTTCCCTCCACTTCATGATTGTCAGGAATTTCAAATTATATGCTGAGCATGGGGAGGATGGAGGGGACAAAGGGGAGAATGAAAAAGAAAACCTAGAGTAGCATAATTACTAAGATTATTAAAAGACTTGACAGAGTCCCATGAGCCCCAAAAGGTGTGAGTGACAGCAAGGATTTTGCTGGGGCAATTGGGTGACACCCAGTCCAGCAACAGACTTGCACAGTCAAAGTGAAAGCACAACCACTGCTCACAGTTAATTACAAAGGTAGTTCCTTTGTTATTCACTACACCACTTAAGCTGTGGACAGCAGCTCATTTACCATCTCATCTGCACATCTGATCTTGCTAGGTAGATGGCAAATTGTTTGCAGCATAGACTGATAGAAGGGTAAACATATGCAAGGGTTGATATATATATGCATTTATAACAGCATATAAGAGTTCATGTTTTGCAAGAAAAAGGTTTTGGCAAAAAGGTGCTCTTTCTGAGAACGCTCATTCCATGTCTGGGCAAGACCTCCGCACAAACGCATTGCGTCCTTACTCCACAAAATCCATCTCAGATATTGACAGAGCTAAGAGATTTTCATCTCATCAACCCAAATCACTACAAAAGTATAATGCTCTTTGCAAATTACTTGAAATGGTCAAATAGGGCAAATAGGGTTTTTATCCAATTTTCTCATTAATGATGCTGTGCTTGTAAGATTTCTCAGCTCATTTCAAGGCAGTTCCTCAGAATTCTTTCTCACCTTGCTGAACCAACAACACACATCAGGCGTAGACGAGGTAGCTGCTGACATATTCCCAAGAGAGAAGGCTTTTCCTGCTTACCTGACATACAGTGACCTCTTCTGATTAGTCCTCAGGGAGCCAGACCCAGAACTCATGCTGTGATTCATCATCTGCTCACGCAGGTCATGGATTTTTGCCTCAAATCGAGCGTACTCTAAGGAGATAAGAAAACCCCAGAGAAGAAAGATATTTTAGTTTTCTTGACATATATAATCATTAGGGCTGCTAAATGCAAATTTACATTAAATTAATGAGTGTAAGGCATGTATCGAAAATCGAGGTCTAATAGAACCTTGCATTAATGTGTTATCTTAGGTAAATATATGCCCTTTTTACTGTGGTATCTGAACATTTCAACACCAACTAGGTGAGGAATCAGATATCTAGACCCAATGTCCTGCAGTTTCAGAAAAGGAAAGCAGGTTTAAAGTGTGTTAACAAATATCTTTCAATCTGTGGAAAGGATGTTGAAAGCAGTTTTCCACTGTATCATTCCTCCTTCCAAACAATGTGATACCTTGTTAGGGTCAGTGGGACGGTGCACTGAAGTTACTAATGAGTCAAGCAATTACTGTAAAATCCTGTCAAAATGAAGGAGGTATTTCCATGTCCAATTATCCCCAAAGCAATTGGCAAATCCTTGTGTGAGCAATCAGCCACCTTATTTACTCTGCCCACTGAGGCCTGGGCTCTGTTTCTTTTAAATAGGTGGAGCAACATCTCAGGGTGGGTGATCCCAGAAACTCCAAACCTAAGCTGCGTAACAGTGGCACAGAACTGTCCCCACCACCTCATTCACCTCCACAGTTCTACTGGTAGCTCTGTAAAATGTTGTGTCCTTCTGCCCGGCAACATGGGACCAGCCAGAGCTGTATCAGTCAGTGAGACCCCTCCCTGAGAGGGCTCAGCCTCACCAATGGGCCCTCCAGCTGGCATGTCCCCCTCGCTCATTGCGTGAGCCAGTGGGCTGCGTTTTGGTTTGTAAGAAGAACGGCTGAGGTTTTGGATTCATGATCTAATTCCTTGAAACTGACAACCTCCAGCAGCACAGAGAGCCATAATTCAACCTAAACCTGGGAAACCTACTGATGTGAGCTATAAGACTAAGTTGAGGGGGTGTGCAAAATACATTTCAGTGAGTCAGTGACACTTTGAAGAGTAAGATGTTGCAGACTGGTGCCAGCAGAGAGAAGATGATGTTCCCTGCGCCTCAATGTTTTATTTCACTAACACCTTCAAAAGAAGGATCCCTTTCTCCACAGCAAGGCTAAAGCAGAAGCGACACCAGTACACGAGGTTTCCTCCCTTAAAGGATGGAGGTACATCCCACCAGATCACACCACCTCCCAGCTTAACCAAATAAATCTTTACAGTGCATTTATAACCCATTGGTCTGCATCTTCTTTGGTGCTGTTCGAGCTACATGAAGATGCTGCAAGACAGCAACATTCGCATTTTCTCCTAGAAGAACTCTCAGCATTATTTTTGTTTGATCATTTGCTGTTCCTACTGGCTCAGTTCCCAGAATGTCTAGATGCTTTGCAACAACAAATTAATTTTATTCAGTGCACTCTAAATTTTCATTGGATAATAACACCTGACCTTTACAAGAACCCTCATTTTGCATAGACACTAGCCACCTCCAAGATGTCTTAGCAGAGTGGTTTGACTTGGGGTTTTGTGCTTGGGTTTTTTCCCCTTCTTCTCTCTTGACACATTTTGTCTCCCTTCCCATTGAGCTTCCTTGGCATTACCTACTCAGTCTGTTAAGTGACAGTGGCTACTTTGCTCATCAGTTGGGAACCACTGCTGTGGTATAAGATTCTTCAGTCTTCCCACATACCTATGACTTCACTGACTGCAACTGAAATTCTGTGTGTCAGGAGAAGAGAAACTCCTACATGCAGACTGTATTTTAGATTTATTCTGTAGCTTGTTTCTTGCTCATTTCTTTCACCTAGAGAACATCTTTAAACTTCTTAGAGATTTAAAAGCACAAATTCTCCGTGGAACTAAGGCTCCTACAAACCCATTTTTTTAAAAGTAGAGTTTAGTTTTGAAGTGTTTATCCCAGTGTAGGATTTAAGTTTGCTCTATGTGAGTCATATTTGTTCTAATCCCCTGCTTTAGAATTTATTTAGCAAATAATCATCTTCTGAGCAAAGCTTTGTTTAGCTTATATTTCATTGAAACAAATCTAACATTTCTTCTTGGCAAATAGGAAAGGTGATCTTAAGGACCAAATTTTATGTTTCTCTTCCTCATACAGTATCAGTCCTACACAAATAGACAGAATATTGCAATTGTAAGGGTTGTTACTAGCTCTCACTTATGGTGGATACTCTGAAGAAGACAGTAAACACAGTGTAATTCAGCTTCTTTAATGTTTTACATCTGGGCAATGCCAAAGATATGAATGATCTACAGCAGAGCAACTTTCCCTTTAATAAGCATCCCCATGCCAGGCTGAGTCTGTATGTAAGGTGTGGGAGTAACTCCCAGATTTAGACACCAATCTGGAGAGTGAGAAGAGAGGACTGAAACTCTGACTCTCTCTAGCACAGCATCCAGCTATTTGCAACTTGAACATCAGATACTCAAATGACTACAGCTTGGTCAGATGATGATATTGCCTGAGTTCTGACTGTAGAGCACACTTGTAATTTAACCAATTTTAACTGACAGTAAACTTATTCTGAATTCAAGAATCTCTCTGGGAGATCTCTTGAAGCCACAAGACGTATGAAAATGGTCTGACAAGTGTGTGATGGAAGCTCAAGGTTCAAGGTCCTCCTCCCTGTGTGATATAAAAAATTACTGAAGTACTAATGATATTCTGTTACTTTGTTTCCTGAGACTTTTTTCCCTTTGGATTTTAACACAGAGATAATTTGAAAAACCCCCAAATTTATGGGACTATATTTTCCTACCTTACCTTCACATTTTTGTGTAAAAAATACTGAAATGTACACTTGTCCCTTTCTCCTGGCAAATGCCAGGACCAAAAATTGCATGACCATCAATGGAGGCAGTATTTAACTCAGCTCAGATCAGCTTCTTTAAGCTCAGTCCTCCTAGCTCTCCTATTGATTCCTAGATACTACAGTGAAAGATGCATTAGAAATGTGAACAGAAAAAGAAACAGTGATGCTCTGCCATCAGAACTGCTGTGGTAGTTCTGCCTACTGGGAAAGAGGCCTTTTTTCTTAACCCTTCTTTGTACGCTGGGTCATTCCAGGGGAGATGTTTCCTAATAGCTTTGCATTTGTTAGGTGTGAGTAAGGACAGTGCTAAAGTCCAGTAAAGCACTTTGTGCTTCCTTCAAATTCAGCACTGAGTCTAAATAACACTTTCAAGGCTCCTACACAAAAGGACACCAAGGTTGTGACATACTGACAAAAAAAATACAGTTAAAGCTGATTCACTAATTTCATGCTCTTTGAAGAAAAGGAGAACAAAGAACATGTTTCTACTGGAATGCTTCATTAGCAAAACTCCCCAAATCTGACTTAATTACAATCCATCTGCAAAGATCCTACCTGTTGCCTGATTAATAATGATTTAACAACTCTGGTAGCGTAAGAGACTGATAAAAGTACACATTAGGCTAAAAGGGCAAATGAGTGAGCAAACCTAAACCTGTATTATCTCTGGGGTCAGAACTGATGATACAATGGTCTGTGCTGGCCTGTGGCTCTGGGATGGTGGCTGTAAGAAACTCAGCAAATGGAGTGAAGTGTTTGTTCAAATACCAGTTTAGAGGTGGCCCAGGGCTCATGGCAGTGTAGGTAGACCTGAATTTGGCTGTTCCAAAGACACAGTGAGCACTCGTTGGCCCTGGAGAGGTAGGGTTAGTGGCACTGGATGTGGGAGAGGAGATTGCTGCCGTGAGCAGTGGCCCAGCTGCAGGGAGAGCAAGACCAGCTTTCAGGGCTCTGGCAGTGCTGCCAGAGGACAGTCCCCATTTTACCAAGAGTCTGTCTTCTAATGTTGGCTCCACTCAGCTCTCTGGTCAGCGAGGAGATAGAGAGGAGTCAGCCTGAATTGCTACAATGTGAAGTGCCCCCAAGCCAACCAAAGCCAGCCCAGAAGATTTGTCAGACAAAGACACCAGTTTGAATAACTAATGTTTGTCTGCTTCATACATTCCTCAGACTGAATAAATGGACAGGGTACTGGTGATTTTCCTTCTACCTCATTCCCACACCCTGCCAAGTGCTGTATCTAGGACTCATATGTATTCTAACCTTCAAATATTGAGGCAATCTTTTCCAAAGCACTTGGACACATTGAAAGGACTGGATAGATCTTTGGGAGTAAACATCAAACACCCTGAAGCTTCTCCTTAGCTCACATACTGAGAAATCATAGCAGGGCAAATGGCCAGCCCTGTTAAAAAAACATCTAAAACCTCAAATCCAAAGAGTAATACGCTTCATGTTTAGCTGGCAAAGATCAAAAACTATGATTTACAAAATCTTGCCTAATCCACTTCGGTATCTCAGGGGATGCAGACACCAAAGTTTTTATGGCTGAAGTGATTTAGATGCTTCAAATTCTGCCAACCCATCCACCCACTGGGCAAGTGGGTACCTATGCGGTGGGAAGGAATTGTTTTATCACACAGACAGCTCTCCCTTTTGAGCTTACTCTTGACTGTCCTTGGTGGTCCATGGTCATACCTGGGACATGAACTTTTGTGAGTCTGATTACTTAACACTTAAGTCTCTCTGTATATCATGAGTCTCTCCAAATATCACGAGTTCATGAGATCTTTGGTAGATGCAAAGACATTAAGGACAGTTTGGGATGAATTTTACTGCAATGTCCTTTCATATATGTGGAGCAAGGACTTCTTCTGTTAGTATAAGTAGTATACTGAAATTTTAGTTTAAAAATTTTCAAAATGTTGCTGTAAGAAACAGCCTAAAAGGCCAAGAATACAAGAAATACTTGAGAATACAAGAAAGCTCCTGGAAGCTCTCTTTGATGCTTTTGAGAGACCAAAAATGAATGCAAGAAAGTAAACCGCAAAATCAAATAATTTCTAAATGTAAAAATAGCCAAGTCAGAGATATTATTATACCTGATGGCTTGATACTACTTTTTTGGTCACAGAAATAAAGAATAGCTATGTTAAATGAGTAAATATTCTGCAGCTTTTCTGTGAGAAAAAGTTGCAGAATTTCACAAAGCTACACCACTGGTTATTTTTCACTTTTATGTTTATAACAAAGATTGTAGTATTGACTGAATTCAGAGAACATGATAACAAAAAAGCCCTGATCCTACACGTAAAGCATGGCTATGAAACTGAAATGCTGACATATGATACAATAGTGAAAAATAATAGTTCAGCAGCCCAGTCCAAGTCTTTATTGGCTTGAACGCTTTTAGTGCTGGTCCCTTTAGAGAGACAGCAATTCTTTAGGCCAGCAGGTAGCAGAATTTGTTTCTCTGGGTAAGTCAGGATAATCACTGTTTGCTTCTAGATGATAAGAGATTTACTAAAAAGTAGAAACTTGACCTGGAAAGTAAAACTTGAACTGTCCAATTTTAAAAGACTACATGGCTTGAAAAAAACCCAACTCCAAACACAAACAAACCAGGAAGGCATTAATTAGAGAACTCTATCACCTCAAAAAAGGTCTGTTGAATAGCTCTAGAAACTATAATAAAGGAACAGCTGCCAGATCAGCCTCTCTATCAATATCAATTGGGCATAATTTCAGTGGATCCAGGCCAGCTTAAAACTTCTGAGATTTTCTTCTATTCTGTTTATAGGAGCAGAAATTGTATTGCTTCCATGGCAAGAGATAGTGATGAGCACAATACTGTTATTATGATAATATTGTTTATGCCATTTATGTAAATATTTCTTTCTTTTGCCTCCTCTTAGTTAAGCCTCTTGGCTTAATAGTTTAAGATTTAAAATAATTTCTTCCTAGAGTGAGGGTTCTTCCATTTCTGCCCGTTGCCCACAGTGTTGCCCAACCACCACTGTTTTTATACTTGGAGGTGAGACGAAGGTGAGCAGACAAGCATCAAGACAAGAGTACTGGGTGTGGTTCTTCTTTAGCACAGATTTACAGTGTGAAGCTGTGTGAATCAGAACAAGTCTCATCGCACTCTGACAGCTCAGGCAGAGATGTGGCTGTTAGGTTCACATTGTGTCTTTGGCCATGCCTGCCAAGTGCCCAGCATCCCACAACCCTGGAAGCCTTTGAAACTCATGTAATACACAGGAAAAGTGAAAGAGTGTGAAAAAAGACATGAACTGATAATATCAGTAATTTATGTCTTCTGTTTAGACTTTTTTTTTTTAATATTAGAGTCAATTGTTTTTGCTGAAAGTACCCTTTTTAGATGATTGGGGTTCAATTCTACAGCTGTCTGATGTTGCAAGCATTTACACAGCAGGTTAATGATGGTAAAAAATCTTTGTGGTAATCTGTGGTAGTTTTATAAGAAACAAACAAACAAACAAACAAATATACAATGGTTAGGCACAGTTCACTGTACCTTTGGTTCTTTTATCTGCCTCTGCCATGTCTGATGTTGGCCACTGGCAGAGACACAGCTCTGTACAAGGCTGGCTTTGGGTTTTATATTTTATGGTAAATGCCATGCTTTTAGTAAGTCAAAAAAATCAGTTAGATTTACTATCAGATAAATTCATGACTCAACAGAAAAAAAACCTGCACACAATTCTGGTGCAGCAGTGGGCCTTATTGACTGGAGAAAGTGCTGCTCAAAAAGCCTCGCTCCACTCATGGTGCACGGAGTAACAGAACAAGTGGTGCTCCTATTTCTTATCAGTCTTATAATTCCCTTGAGCTCACTCAAAGGAAATGAAAAACACAGATTTCAATACCAAGGAAGGGAAGATACATTTACCTTTTATTAGGTTTTATTACTTTGAATATATCTACCTGTTTTTGTCAAAATATTTTCCATACCTCTTTTCAGCAACCTATCAAAATTAATGACACAGGCATATTTACTGATTTTACTGATTGCTTTGCCCTTTAAAACTTCAGCACAGTAGGGCTATTAATGTCTTTATTCTTTCATATTGGTTGGTTGTCTTCCTTTCCCAATATACAGGTATTTACATTTCAGCCTGTATTCTAATTAAAAGTTCACCCTGTATGTTTGTTCTGTAGCTGGATTCATTGCCTAAATATCACCACTAAATTTATTTTCATTTGCTTTATTACTGAATATAATGCTTTCTCCATGTGTTGCACCATTAGGTACAGCCCTCATTTTGTGTTAGTTGTGAATAGAAATACCCCTGAAAATATATCTTCCTTCCATGATACATTCAGGGGTCTAATAATGTTTTACTTTTAGTCAAAGGGAATATAATTCCAAGCTAAATTAGTCTCTAGAAGTTTTAGATTCAAAGAATCTCTCCCTCCAAATGAAAGAGATGTACTAAAATAAATCAAGCTATTAGTGAGTGACAAGGACTGTGTATCCTACTGAGGTGTTATTCTACCTGTCCCCTTAAAGCCTATCCTTGCTTCACGAAGAGTCAGCTTGGATCTTCTCGGCTGGAAATTTCTGTAACTTCTTCCAGCCACTGAAGAAAACTGCAAGCAACTCAACAGCTTTTGAAAATAACCCCTCACAAGACTTTAATGAAATTCATCCTGCACCGAATTTTGCTGCATTCTCAAAAATTATCTCCCTGTTATTTTAACTGATGAACCCTGAACTAAACAGGAGTGTTGTGGCACTTTTTCAAATTCCCTGAGGCCCAGACTGAGCTAACATTTTGGAAAACGTTGTCTGTACACAAGTCCAAGAAGGGACAAGGCAAATAAAGAGCAGAGTTTCAGATCTGAAACAGCCTTATCCCTGCACATGGTCTGCCTTGGCAGCACAGTCTGAAATCTTGGAAAAGTTGGACACTTCCCTTCAGCCCTGGCATCCAGCTTGCACAGCCATGCTCACCCAGCAGATAAGCTTATGTCTCATTAACCTTGATAGCTCTGTAGGAATTACTGTCTTGTACAGTGCAGACACATTTCAAGATATCTCTGGTGTTTTAGGCACAAAATGACTCTGTGAAGGTGAAAAAAAAAGGGAGGTGCGTCTCTGCCTTGGAATCCTCTTTCTTCAACAAATATTTATGTGAGACACTGCAGAGGAAAAAATCCTACTTTCTATTAATAGCTAAGCTAATTCATTTAGCTATTTTGTCCCTTCAGGCTAGTGGTGGAAGACCATATTTTCAGACATTTACTCAATTTTTACAATTCCTCATCCAAAATCATTGCCCCGGAGCATTTGTTACTTATTATTTTTGCTTCTTTATTTTTTTCCTTGCTTCTGCTTTATATCAAGTGCAGTTCTATTTCTTGGAAGCCGAGCATATGACACCGATTAGCCGAATCTTAACGAAGATGCTGGCTTAGCTTGCTTAAGACATGAACTGGCATGAAGAAACAACACAGAGCTGACCACTTCTAGAGTTCCCCAGGCCTGGCAATACAGGAAGGCACTTTGGTACTCTCAGCTAACCCTGGAACAACATTGGGTAGGTGCTCCTCTTTTCCAGACTTGTAAATTATGGCAAGTGATTCCTACCTCCCTTCAGCTCTTAATAAATTTCCTCCTGAGTGTCCCACCTGTCAGCTACGAGGTTTGTGTGAGTGCTCCCAAATCTTCTTCAATGAGAATGAACTGGGTTCGCCTGGGTACTCTATTCACTCTAACCTGGCTGAGTCTGACTAATCCAGGATGGGAAGCACTGACACAAAACTGCCTGAAAATGGTAAGGAGAGCAGAATGTGTGGGTACAGAGCTGGGAGCAGACAGGGGCAGATGGTGTGTACCCCAGCACTGCTGTATGCAGAAGATGCCACCTCGTACTGCACCATGCTGGGAAAAGAAAAAAAGGGTTCAATCCTACTTTATAATCTCCAGAAACAATAGCAACTTCATGTGACTAAGGAGGCACAGGACCCACCTAGGAATTATGTGAGAATCTTTTTGAAATAAAACTGGAAATGTAGATCAGTCTGACCCACCCGATTTTCAGAGAAAAATTAAAAAAAAAAAAAAAAAAAGGACACTGCTAAATCAGGGCTGAAAATTCCCAAGTGAACTTCTGTGAAAACTTACACAAAAACTTTCACAGCTAAGACATTTATACTCCACAAAATTCTGATAAACTCAGAGTGGGAAGAGATAAAAATGCGGTTCCTAAAAGAGATTTGGGGAAAAAAAAGGTTTCTTACTGAAAATAGAGTGATGTGGAAGCTAATGTGATTTTATTAATTCCATAAACCAGCATGAAAGTTGTAGCCTACAGTAAAAAAAAAACCCAACCTTAAAACCCCAACCCACAAATCATTTAAAATCATTATAAGCCAAAGCAGAAAATTAAACAGTAGCAAGAATACCAATAGCACCCGAAGTAATTATTCATAGAACAGGACAATCTTACAGACTAACAAAAATACAGAGATCAGAAGGAGCATCAGGAACAGAAAGAGAATCTGGGCAAAAGTATTATGAAAACAAACATGGATATACTTCCTTAGGCTGAAATGTTTTGCTATTATGATTAATGCCATTTCCTAAGATTGAATGTGCCATTAATAAACGATTCACTCCTTGATTTCAAAACCTGCCAGGTAAAAACTGCCTCGCCCTGTGACTGTCACTTTCCTACACTCAGCTGTGCTGCTCTTCTAGTCAAGGCTATCTTCAGCCATCTAACGTTATCTGGGACACTCTATTGAATTAAAAAGAAGAATTCAGAAACAAAACTATTCATTTTCACAATTAAAAAAAAAAAAAAAAGAAAACCACCCTTAAAACAATCCCAAATATCCTGAACCCCAAAAAAAAAAAAGACGAAAATGGATAAAAAGCATTCCCACTTGTGTATTGATCTTTTCTAAGAGGCAATATTGAGAGCAGCTGCAGAATTGTATTAGTTTGCTAGAGCTTCCTGATTAAAGGGGGATTACTGTTTCTAATACAAATAGGTAATAGGGAATGCTTCAGCACATTACAAGCTCGAATGAATTTAAACAAGACAAATACATATATTACCTCAGGATAAGTCATGCTTCCTGCGTCTCTCTTAGCTTATTATAGGGATTATTTTGAGTCCTCTGCAGTATGTCATGCATTGGTCCACTAATTAGAAATGGAAGATGTAGCTATGGCCTGGATGATCAAGAAATGTTGATTAATTTGAGCATCAGATCATGTAAAATTGGACTCTCATCTGAAAAAGCACTGTAATACCAGTAAATGCCTTGCAATTACTGCTGATGTCATTGACCTCATCACTCACAGAACCACCAAAACCCCACCCTTATGGCATAAAAGACTTAGCTGGAAAAGGTCTCCTCATTCAAGTCCAAGTCCTGCTTTTACAGAAAAACAAACCCTAAAATATTGTGCACAAACTGTTCAAATACTTTCCTATGATAAGTTCCATTTTGGCATTTCACAGCTGGAGTTGGAAGGCCACTCATAGCCCCCAATTCTTGAATAGGTAGACTCATTCTTCTAGCTAAACACGGCTGAAGCTGACTTATTGGCTTTTACCTCAGCACAGCTCCTCTGTGTAAATTGTTCATTTCCGTTGTATATTGATTCTCATGACAGATTTAGAGCGAAAACACAACTTCACCCACCAATTTCCATTTTGCTAAATAAACAATCCAATCTCAGTTAACAAAGAAAATATCAGAGGCAGTCCTACAAGAAGCAGGTCTCTGCTGTCTCCCTGCTGTGCCGCTGAGCCATGTTACAGACAAGGATTATAGATTAACAGAAAATGGAAGTGATGAGATCCTCCCACCTCGTATCCATTCTTATATTCTTTCATAACTTTCTTATATTTTCTTATAATCTTTCATGATTCTGACAAGCATCCCAGAATAAGAATGGCAACCTCAACAGCTTTTCCCAAGGACCAGCTGTTCGTTCTCTGGAGTAAGTGAATACTTTGTTATCCTTATGTCGTGGGTGTTATTGGTTTATCAGTGTTTTACATTACCTTACAGAAAGCTAGTTTAATGCATATATATCCATATATATCTATGTATATCTATATAGATCTACATATATCTATGTATCTCTATATATATCTACATAGATCTCAGGCTGGTTTCTCCAAAGCTCCCTGATTTTCTGCTTCACTACTTGTGATTGCTCATGACAATCCAGGTAGGGAAAAGCAGTGGATCAAGATGATCCAAGATGATGCTTATGATGTTTATGATTAAACAGCATTTAGCACTAATAAATATCACATCTGTACAGCTTTCAGAGACAGTTTGGACAGGAATGATCAAACCCAATGAAGACTTTAGAAATTTTTTTGAGAATGATGAACGATTTAAGTTTCCTATACACATTCTTCCAAGAAAGAGATGTACTCAGATCAAATGAGAGAATCAGGCAAGATCATCTGGGAGTGCATTATGGTCTGGGATTTGTGATCAAGTTCCTAAATGCCGTCTGTGTTGGGACACCTGACTGCACTTTCTGAAGCAGATGGAGATGATTTAGCTTAGACTGCAGTGCTAAAGGGCTGTATCAAATTGCACTGCCTAGCATTTTCCAAGGACACACAGGACTCTCTTACATGGGTGCCAGGCAGCAGAAACTTGCAACTGGAGCATGAGCCTGATTTCTCAGAGGTAACAGGAGACAAAGAGGTTGCCAGTGAGTGAGCAGACAGTCCTTGGGGGCCCTAAGTCACAATTAGATCTTCTTACAGATGTTTGCTAACTTCTTATTAAAGATCCTCAGGGATGGAGACATTTCAACTACCCCAAACAGTCTATTCTCATGGTTCACTCTCCTTTCTGCAGCTGCATTTTCCCCCTAATGTCTCATCGTAAGCTTTTCTGGTGCTTTTTGAGACTGTTCATTCTAATTCACAATGAATACAGGAAAAAAATACGGCAAACTGAAATATTTAAACACTAACACTATGGTAAAATTACAACAAGTAATGAAAAAGAGGTACACAGCTAAATTGGCAAGCAGGGATGGTTTTGCAAAGGTAAACCTTTTGAAAAAGTCTGTAAGTGTCAGAAATGAGACCTTAAAGAAAATTACTGTATATGAATTGGGACAGATGAAGCTCATTACTGCCAGTGGCCTACATGCTATAAAATGGGTTAGTATTGCTACAAAAACCTTTTTGGTGTGTCCCTGCAATTAGCACAAAAGTACTATTATTGTAATTAACTGAATCCCCTAGTACCTACTGCAATGTTCATGGCTTTAAGCAGGTTAATGTGAAAATTAATTTGTGCTAATTCACACAAGATGCCCAAACCAATCTGGCTGCAGTGGCATTTTGTGAAATAACAGTATTTTCCTGTTGACTTGCACAAGGCACTGAAGCTTCAAGAATGTCACGTAAACCCATCTTAGCTTTCACTTGTGATAAAACTGTTGTGATAGTTTTCCTACTTCTTGGGATAAATGTACTGTGAAACTCACTCCTAAGTGAATACGTGATGTACTAGGTCTTGACATATAAATTAATGGGATAAAAAATTTGGGCAGGTTCTTTAGCCTGGTCAAGGGTCTGCCTGGTCCCCGAACAGACTGTTCTCCAGGATGAGTTACCTTTTCATCTTGTTTGACTTCTAGAGCAAAGCATAGTGCTGGCATGCACATAAGAAAGAAGAAAAAATTCTTTTGTGCACAAAACCTAAAGTCCAGTAGCCTGTAGGATAATTCAGAGGGACTTGAATTCTTCTCAAGTTAGCCATGGGCAAGACGGGAAAATAATAAAAAACAACTACCTAGAGGACTGAGAGAGAACATGGCTGAAGTCAAGCCAAATCAGAGGGTGATTCAGTGTTAAGGGACAGGAAGAGAGCAGATAACTTGTTTCTGCGCTTGCTGCTTTTTATTCTTCCACTAAAATGTAACATCTTGCAGTGGACAGACAATTTCTGTTCCCTGTTAACTTTAGACTGCAGAAACACTGTCATCACCTGTCAGTGCAATTGGGCAAATTAAGTTTCACAGCTTGAACTAAATTGTCTTGTAGCTGTGACTATTGCACTTTCTGGACAGTGACTGGCTATGCTAAGAATGGCCAATTAGGGCTTTTTTTTGCTCTCTTTTTTGCAGTTGGTGTTAAATTAACTTTTGCATCTTGCCTAGCTTGCCTTCCTTCACAGGACTGCAGTCCCATATGAGTGGTTTTTATGAACATCTAGAACAGAGGAGCCTGGTGGACCAACCCTCGCCAAGAGAGGCAGAGCTCCGAGGCCCTTCTGTCCTGTCTGCTCCACTCAACAAATCAAAGCCTCTCCTGACCCTTCCTGTTGCACCCTTGGAATACAACTAATGCTGCATTTTATGGTAATTCTAAACTATGTGTATCTGCCCCCATTACCTCATCAGTCCCCATCTGTTGATGGGATGAGAGTTGAAGATTAGCTCTGTTTTTAAGGAGCATAACAGTGGGCTCAGTCAGCTCTGACAAGGAGATGGATACAAGTGGGTAGAGGAGAGATTTTCTTCACAGCTTTCCCAGCCCCTGTACAGCAAAGAAGGCCTCGAAGCTTCAGGTTTTCCAGTTCCTCCACCCCCTTTTCTGCTTCCTGGGCTGATCCATAACCTCACCAGAGGCTAAGTGAGAGCCAGGCATCCTCCCTGTGTCTCCTACAGCCCTCAGCACACAGGGGCTGGTGAGCAACAGCTCTTCTTCTCCACTTGCAAACTGCCCAGCGTATGTCAGCGTGCCCTCTGCCTTTCTCTTTGCCTGTCCAGAGAGGTTAATCTCTGCACCTCTTTCCTCCTTTCAATCATCTGCCTCACCTCTCCATCATTCCTCTTAAATTACCTGTAAGAGAGTTTTAAAAGAATACACAAGCCTGCTTTCCCCTCATTCTCTTCAGTGTCACTGTGCTTTTGTCTGTTTCCCAAAGTCTTCAGTGTCCTACTCACTCCAGATCTGGCAGGGTCATGAACAGTTTGAGAACCATTTTTGGTTCAAAACTAAATTTGATTTTCCTTTTTATATATGAATCTGTTTGTTTTTCTCCTGTTTCCCTAAATTTTGCCAGGTATTGAGCTTGTTGGGTCCAATTTGTCTCCATTCTTACATCAGATATCCATCTGAAGAGTGGCCCATTATGATTTCAGGTGCATTTTACTACCATTATTTTAATTTTCCTTTTCACAAGGCCACTTAGTTGAAAATCAAGTGAGAGGAGGCTGAGCTGGGAGAGAAAACAATAAAGTGAATAAAGGGAAGTGAAACAACCTCTTTTTTTCTACACAATGTGATGCGAAGCTTTCTGGAAGCTAGGTAAGTCACACTGACTTATACAGTTCAATTTTTTAATACTATTAAAAAAGGAATTTTAAACGTGCAAAATTGCAAAGAACAACAGATAAAGTTTTGTTATTTTCTTAAAGGTAAACAGAAGTCTGAGAATACCTTTCAGTTTCAAGCTTAGAAGACACATATGAAGAGGTCCTAATGACATTGTAAACACAGCTTTAAAATCTTTTATAGTCAACTTTCAACAGGGCATAATAGTTCTGTTCATTACAAAAAAATATGCGTCTTTGAAATTATGAGCCTACTTTGACTTTCATGTGTTATTAGCTCTCAGTGGAACTGAAGCATTTAAATTGATTGTAATGAGACATTAGCAGACACTATTACTGCAGCAAACCATTCCTGTTTGGAGATGGCTGGCACAGGAGGCCTCTAAAAGCATCCCAACAGGCAGCGAGTGTTGTGCACTGACAGAGGGAAACAAAAGCCAGCTTTGGAGAGGTCTGCCATGCAGCTGGCATTGCCGTGCAGGACATGCCAAGCAGCTGCTCTGAAGGCAAAGGAGGGCAGCACCCTTCAAAGGGTGGGAAGGGATGCTGAGGGAAGTGCTGCTTAAATACACATATGTTTTTAAATACACACAAATGAATTTCCGCCAGATGCTGAAACAGAAAGAATTAAAGCTCTCATTAAAATAACCAAAACCAATTTGAAGCAGGCTTCTCAAAGCAATAATAATAGTCATTACTCACATATCTCTTTGACACCAGGGTGCTGAAGGTGAATCTATTCTGAGAAATGTAAGACTTCTTATCTTGTGACTTCTAGCTCAGCTCCTTCATCTTCAAAAGCCTCTCTCACCCCATCAACCTTTTCTAGTTTCTGCTACAGTTTAAATATAATTCAGTGAAGGACCTATATCACAGGTCCTCTGTTTCTCTTTTCTCCCCTCACTTTCTCCATTTCTTTGCTATCTAATTATGCCAACAATGTGGAATAGCCTCTCACAATTAAGCTGTTTTCATGAAGCATTTCATGAAGAATTTCATAGCTCTAAGACTGCTGTCGAAGCTTGTTCATGTATATACACATCTTTTTTGTTTATTCATTTCTAGTGCTTGCGTAACGTAAATTTCTAAGGCAAGTAACCTGAAAAAAAAGGATTATGAAATACTCTGAAGAGAAACCATTGCAAATGTGACAGCTGCTGAGAATCACTATGACTTTCATATTCTTCCTTCCCCTAGAGGTTACTATTGTTGCTGGCTGAGGAAACAGCTGCAGTGTGCTCACGAAGGGCAGAAAAGGCCTGGAGAAGACAGATTTGCCCTTTGGCAGTTTGATGTCTTGCTGGAAAGCTTGTCAACCTTATTTACATTTTAATTTGCATGCCAGCCTCTACAAGGTTTTATGTTCATATTCTGCTTTAAAGTATCTCCTTCACTATAATCACAATGACCTTTACATGTCTTCCCCCATTACCCTCTGGGCTGCAGTCCCTGCTCACTGGTCTGTCCAGGGACTAGCAGCAAGAAATGTCAGGCTAAGCATGACATTTATCCAAACAGTTGGCTGCTTGTAAGGTAGATTTTTTAAAAAAAAATTAAATAATTATTTTTTGTAGGAGATTAAAGAGTGGTGTGGGCAATGGTCACATCCTGCTAAAGGAGAGTGGTGGGGGAAAAGCCCTTTCCTGTAAGACTGGAGCAAAACTGGCAATGTGCATCACCTGACAGCAGCTACCCTTGGGAGCAAAGAAGGCAGAAGGGATGAAATTGGGCAGTGACTGATTACTATTGACATTATTTTTACCAACAGACTGACAACAGAACTTGGCAGGATTATGCTCCTGGCTAGTTAAGAGAAGCACTGCCATAAACATGCCCTGCTCCAAATAAATCAGAGCACAGGCACAGAAGTACTGTGTGTGCATTAGCCCCCAGCCTGTCAAGCTGCTACAAAAATGCATGGTTTTTCTTACATTCAAAATAACGCCAGTTGAAAACATACACAGATTATTCAAGGTTTTATGAGCACTCTGTGGCACCTTTCAGTCATTACAGAAAAGACATTAGCGAATATATTTTAATCAAGTAAAGCTTTCAAAGCTGCTGAAGTATCCCTGGCATAGAGAATGGTGTTTTTGTTGTTACAGGCTAATCCTGACTTTCTGACGAATTCACCACTTCAGGATTTCCAAATACAGAAGCATCCTCCTCTCAAAGTTATAGAGAACACTTCTGGGTATATGAATATCATAAATAATTTCAGATTCCATAACTTCTACATTTAAGATTAATTTTGATAAACATTTACATTAAAAAAAAAGTTTTTGTATCCTGTGATTATGAACAGACATTGTAAGAAAGAGGCGAAGGTGGGCTGCACTGCTCAGGGTTAAATGAAATACCGTATCTGGGGTGAAGGTGGAATTTTTTATCCTAAGTCAGATTGCAGGGACAGTAAGACTGGGTTTCTGTCATGTATTTGCTTTCTGGGACTATTTCTGAATTTTATTAACATGTTCCATAGTATCGTAAGGAACCTGATTTCACTTTCTCTCCAGTGTCTACTTCAATGCATCATCATAAAATCCCTAATTAAATAAACAGCACCAAGCCCAAGTAGGTGTTTGCTGGATTTTTCAAAGAAATAAATGGGAAGATTATTAGGGCAACATCTGAACTTTCACAGTTCAAGAGTGAATTTGAAATGTTTAGCTCTCAATGGTGCAGCCTTATCAAAATAGTGGTGAATAAGATTAATACATTACATATTTGTGTAGACAAATGTGGACAGCAATATTTCTTCACTTCAAGGCACATGAAAGTCCTGTGCAAGATAATTCTGAATTCCGCATCTCCTCAAACCTGTAGATGCAAACTGACTGTATTGGCACCGGTCCTTTCTGTTCTGTAAGACAGCATGTGGCCATGCCAAGAGAAAAGAACTATGTAGTTTTTATTTGTTTTTGACTGCTCTGAGTGCTTGAATGGTCTATTTACCCCAGGCCAGACACCCTTTATCACAGGGATCTGTCATTGCAGGCTGTGCTAGTTTTGTCAGGGGTAATTTTCTTCATGGTAGCTGGTAAGGGACTATGGTTTGGATTTGTGTTGGAAACATCATTGATAATACAGGAATGTTTTCATTACTGCTGACCAGGGCTTGCACAGAGTCAAGCCCTTTGCTGCTTCTCATCAGTGAGGGGTTGGGGGTGCACAAGGAGGGGACAGAGCTGGGACAGCTGACCCACCTGACCCAAGGAATATCCCAGACTATCTTACATGATGTTCAGCCTGTAAATCTGGGGGGAGGAGGAATAGGGGAAGGTTCACACTGAGGGGTGGTGTTTACCTTCCCAGGTCACTGTTGGTTTGATGGAGCCCTGCCTGGCCAAAGGAAATGATTAATGATTTTATCTAATAATAGTGTCTTTACCTCAACCCAAGAGTTTGTCTCCCTTTTACCCTCCTAATTCTCTTCCCCATCCCACTGTGGGGGAATGAGTGAGCAGTTGCATCTGACTGATTTGCAGCTGGGGTTAAACCAGGACAAAACATCAAGGAATATGGATCCAAAAATGCCAAAATTGCTGGTGGATGACACCATGCCATCAGTCTGTAATTTCAGTGCTGGAGGTTTCTGTCAACCTCTCTTAAGCTTGATCTGCCACAAATACTTATCCTGAGTAAAGAGTGCTGACCTAAGAGTACAATCTGGCCTGGCTACATGATGGCTGAGACTGAGGACCTGGGAAAGAAATGGCCACATGGAATGCTATGATGATGTCCCTATTTTAAGCCTTGTCATTCTTCATCACAATTTCCAGACACAGTTTCGAAGTCACCAGCATGGACAATGTCAAAAGAAATAAAAAATTCTGGAAGGGCTGTGATATGCTGCCTACAGCTGAAAAGAAACCAAACTTCTGAAGAGATCCAGGATCAAAGGATGTGGTAAATGTCAGTTGGATGGTACTTCTGTCATGTTACAAGACTCCATACAGCACGTACAGGAGAACAAATTCTACAACAGATCAGAGCCAATTATGAAAGTAATCCCATTTGGCCATAAAAATATCTAGTCATTTAATACTGCTAAGCCTTGTTTGTAATCACAAAACTTAATGAGAACAACTTACGCTGAAAGGAAAGAAGGGAAATCTCTGGAGCAGAAAGGCTGCTAAAGAGGACGCTAACAAATGAAAGCAAATTTGAGGTTTTAACTTCTTTTATATAGGCCATACTCTATTCATAGAGGATTTTTCTTTAATCAGTCAACCCAATGCTGAAGCCAGCTACAAGATTATGAAAGCACACATTTTGTTTTCACACTCTGTGCCATGTAGGCAAGTCTCCCAATTAAGAAAAGGTTTCTTTTGTTTGCATGAGATTCTGTTTAATTTCCGGCAGGCAGATTCAGAAATAATTACCATCTACGCAAGGATGAATAGCAGTCAAATCTAGAATTCTCATTACCGTCCAGAATTTCAACATGAACTTAACTTCTAAGCAAGCATTTGGCAAGCATTTTGTCTGAACGACAGGGAAAAGGTATTGGACAAAACTAGTGTTGTCTAATTTAAATTTTGAACAAGAATGATATTTAGTAATGCCAGAGACCTCCCATCTGGGAAGAGCCTGAGAGTGCTCTCAGAATACTGAGAAGGATTCATGTGTATTGTGGAAGTCTGACTCCTCCTTGCCATGTTTAAGACATATTGGAGATCATACCTCAAACACTAGGGAGTGGTTTGGTCAAGTGGGGACAGTAGTGCCATACGTAAAAGATTTTAGCCAGTTTATATTGTTACATTTCCAGTGGAGGGCCATCAAGAAAATGGTTCTCAGTGATAGGACAAGAGGCACTGGACACAAATTGAAATACAGAAAATTCCATTTCAACATTAGAAAAAGCTTTTTTATTCTAAGGATGATTGGATACAGGAAAAGGTTTTTTGTTTTTTTTTTTTTTACAGATTGTAGAGATACTCAAAATTTGACTCTACATGACCTTGAGCAGCCTGCCCTTGCTGACCCTACTAGAGTGGCTGGTGTTGGAACAGATGATCCAGTTCCCTTCCAGCCTTTGCACTATTCTGTGGTTCTGTGAAACAATACCTCTAATTTTCTGCAGTTATACAAATGCAACATATGAGCAAAGCTCTTTCTCCTCATGCTTAGAAATACAGAGCTGGTAAAACCCACTGGCAAGATAATCTATGGTTAACAACTTCAGCCCTTTAGAATGCAAAGATTATTAGAATAAATAAAATATTACACTTAGCTGTATTAATATTATACACCAGGCTCACATTATTCTCCCTGGTGACAATGCTATTCAACAACTGGGTACAGCAATATAAAGGTTTAATATCTGGCTATATTTAATATCAAACCCTGATATAGGCAGTGCCCACGATGGCTGCAGGTCTGTCAGCATTTTCGAAGTTTTATAACAGCCATAAAAACTCATGGAGTATAGAAATGAGTCAACCAGTACTTATAATTGCTGGCATTTAGCACCAGAGATGATGACTAAGAATCTATATTTGAAATACCTGGAGTTGGTGGAGTCCAAGTACAAATCCTAGGGAAGATCAACTAAGCACTATATTTTTGTGAATTAAATACACTGAAATGTGTGCAGCTTGTAGAACTTCTGGGTGAGTGCTTAAAACCACATTTATTCACACACATGCTACAAACCTATTTGGTCATCATACAAGATGAATATTGTTTTGGTTTTCCCCAAATGCAGAATATTGCCATGTTTGGCATTCATCTTCCTGCCCTTTCATCAGCAGAGGTGGCTGCATTTCACAATTCAGAAATAATGTTTAGGGAATTCCCTGGGGCATAATTTTCAGTGGCAGATGTCACTTATCTCACATGCTCAAATACAGTTTGACAGCATGCAAGTGGTCTTTTCTTTCTGCATTAACCAACCTCATAAAAAAATTAAGTTGAGATAAAAATTCAGGGAGTTACTGTCATAATGTCTGAGATGTTTCTCTGTCAGAGAAGGAGCTTCACTAAAAAATGGATGTTCCAAGATTATCCATTACATTTATTTTTATATGGCAGTTTACGTAATTCATCTGAAAGAAGGTGGATCTTACAAATCACACGCTAACAAAATTTACAATTATCCAAAAGAATTCTGATGCAGTACAAACTCCATATATCAAGGGTGCCAGTCACAATTAAAGAAGTGCTGCAAGTAAATCAAAGGACAGAAAAGTGGCTAAATTAAAATCATGCTTGACCTTCAGGCTGAGCAGATTAATTTAACTACAACTTTGTCTGAAAGACCTACAGATAGTTTGAGTCACACTCAGCAAGAGACACATCCACCAGAAGATGAAAGGCTGAGTCAGGGCTCACAGATGTTAACCAGAGGTTAAGGCACACATTAACAATGTTTGTGGTCCCAGGCTGCTCTTTGAGTTACAGGCTTTCAGTTCTATGCAAACGGTCTCAAGTAAGATCCCAATCAGGCTCTGGATGTTTCCAGATCAGTGCTTAGACCTTTACAGTTTCCATTACTAAACTGAGTGACTTCAATATTTGAATTCAAGTTATTCACTTGCATATCAAGCTCAAGTATCTGTTTCTTCTTGCTGGGAAAACCAGTAGATCAAATATGTTTCTTCACTGAAAAATCAACTTTTTAATCTAAATACAATTTGCCAGTAGGATACCATTTTTCAGTACAGATATTCAAACATCAATTCCTTCTGCCCCTCTTTTCTCTTTCCCTCAGATGACAATTTTGGACAACTGAAGTTTTTCAGCAGCACCTACCTATGTCTTTATTTTTTGATTGATTTTTTCCCTTTACTGATCTCTGCCTTCAACATATATTTATGTTTAGGGATATAAGCCTGAAAAAAATTTGACATATTTCTGGTATTTTGAACCTCACGTTGACATAAAATATCGCTTATATATTGCCTTCATGTATACTTTAAAAATAACTATACCAAAATTCAGCAGAGTCTAGGATCTCAGGTATGGTAACCTAACACTGGGGAAAGGTAAAGAGAGTAAAAGAAAGACAGAAGATAAAAGTGTTATTATTGTGTGATTTACAAGAAGATATACAAGATAGCTGATTAATTTGAATTAAACAAGTCTGTGTAATTTTTATGCCCATGCTTCAAATCTTAACACCACCTCCTATGATAAATACAAATCAATAACTCTTGATCAAATGTATTTTAAGATTTAGTTGACAGGTCTACAGGCAACTTCTATTGACTAAGCTTGTTTCTTCTTCTATTAAACAAGCTCACCAAAAATAAACTGAAACAGAAAATTTCAGTATTTCAATCTTGATAAATTTAGGTGCTTCTCTGGCCAGCAACCAATCCACATTTTACGTTAAATATCTCAAACAATTGAAGAGAAATATTGGACTTCATGTCTTATGAATAGTGTAGGGCAAAAGCTGGAGTAGTTTATGATTGGTAGGTAAATTTACAGATTTAAACTAAACTTTACAGATGCACTCCACAGTAATTCCACGGGAAAAATGCATAAAAAGATGTAGTCCTTCCTGCTTTCTCTCCTCTAGCACTTGTACCTTCCCTATTTCAGATCCCTACATTCAAAACCTACACACTGAAACCAATTTAATAAAAACAAAGCAGAATTTTTTCACATCTCTGAAAAGATGGGAGAAAGCTGAATATGAGTGTTTTCATTTCAGTGGTCAGGTGCAAATAGCAAGACATGAAAGAGTAAAAACCAAAGAAAGAGAACTGAGTGCAAAATATTTGCACCACATTACCTTAAAAGGCCAACTTGTAATTGCTACCATAAAAATATCCAGGCTTCTCTGTAAAGCTGCTTCAGGAATCTTGTACAACTTGATCAGTCTACCATTATAATTCAAAGATGATAATATTTGAACAGAAATAGGAGAAACCAAACATGAACAGGAAACAGATAAAGAGCCTTTAGTATTACAGAACACTTCCTTTAACTCAAATAAGAACATTTTAGAACAGCTACAGAAAATTTTATGGTTTTTAACTAAAAAATTGCAAAGAATTATGAAATGAAATTAATTCCACACCTGGAAAATAGGTTTTGAATGGAGGAGTGCTATTTTCCCCTCCTCTCAAACTTATTTCTGTGTTGGATGGGTACATTTCACTGAAGTATTTAAGACTTGTGGTTGTACCTCAAAGAGAAGAAATACAGACCACTACAGGTAAGAGCTGAATTTCACCTAAGGCCACCTACTAATAATTTTATTTTGTATTTCTGGACTACCGCCCAGCCCAAAGCTAGCAGCAGTCAGTGTGCACTATCATTTTCCTATGGAATGTCTACCAGAAACACTTACCTGAGAAGGGCAAGGATAGTCCATGGAACACTGAGAGCAGATAATGATTTTGCCTATTTTATCACTTTTCTATCTGGAATAATAGACTTCTTTCACAATGAATATTTTGGTAGTGAGGAACAAAGATCTACTCCTATAAACAACATGAGATTAACAGTACTGTAAATAAATACAGCGGGAATAAAATACCATTTACAAGAAAAGGTACTGTATATTGTATTTATGCTTATACCTTCTTAAAACCTACAAGTAGATTTTTTGAAAGAAAGCAGAGATTTTCTTTAGTGAGTAATATTTAATTACTTTACTTAGCTACCAGTAGTATTACTAGCTGCAGTGGATATTTTTTCTACCTGGGGAACACAGTACTGAAAGCACCAAAAAATGCTTCTGGGAGTACAATTTCCTTAAAATATAGCAATAAAAAGCTATAGAAGGGAAAAACAAAACAAACACTCCCCCCCACCCCCCCCAACAAAGTGAATAGATTAGCCTGCCTGGCTTGCTCACTCGTTCAGTTTCAGCATGTGGCTGCACACAACACTGTTCAATCAGTTCTTTATTATTTTATGATGTTAAAGGTTATTACCACAACACACAAAAGGGATAATAGCGGGTTCTTAAATTAGCATTTGCTTAGCTCAAATACGACTGCACTAATCCCTTTCCCTAGAACCCAGCACAAACAGCATTGCAAACCATGCTCACAGAGGGGGGGAGTTTCTGCTGTCTCCCAAAAGGGACACAGCTCCACAGGAGTACAGTAAGGAATTAGAAGGGACACCCACGTCTCACTCTGTCACTCTGCAGGCTCCTCAAGCTCAACACACTGACCAGTGTGATGTAAAGATGACATTAACACTCAGGATTAAAAAAACTGTTGTCAATCCAGATTGCTCTCCTGCCTGGCTAAAATAATGGGATATTTCTGCTAACACTATGAAAGTATTCTGGGAATTAGGACTCCATCTGCAGTTTTATCAGGCAGAGTGAGCACATTGGTAATTCCCAAGAGGAAAGCTGTTGATGCCACAAGCATTTCCCTGTACTACAAAATAAAATTTGTGTATTAATATTAAGCTTTAGGCCACCAACCACCAATTAGAACTTTGCACAGGACAGAAGAGAGTACACCACTGTTGTTCTGGCAACAAATGAATCTGCTACAGAGGAGCATCATTTCTGTGAATGATAAATGATCTCCATCTTCAATTATTCCAGACAGGACAAAAAACTGAGGACCAGAGAAGCAGCAGGTATTTCAGAGTGCTTTCAGCTTGCAATCTGATGGGATTACAGCAGCCACTTTCATGTAGTGCTATGTAAGAGGGTCTCCACAGATTTTTTTTTCTTCTACACATGGTCCTGACATGAAAAAGATGAAAAGTGTTCACCTAGAGGAATGCACAGGGACTTGCAGTGCAGCTTTCTTGGGACGTGTATCCAAGTCCTGCCTGCAGGACTCAAAACTGTAGGGCCTTTACTAGAGATGATCCGGGATGTGAGTCAAATCCCACACCTCTGTTTACGGGTGGCGTCTCCATAGGTTGTAACTGTTCTGTAGCGGAGACACAGTCATTGGAACCAGCACCCTTCAGAACATCCATGCCCCCTGAAAACATGGAAAAACTCCACTGAAAGCTGATGTGAGCTGCTTAGCTCTTGGAAAGGACTCTTGATGAAGACTTTTCATGTTTTTGATCTTCTAGGCTACATTAAATGTCATGCTGAAAACAGATAATTTTTATCACTTTATTTCACTGACATCTGGCGCCTAATGATTTCTGGTGCTGAATCCTCCAGAATCAGCTCTACTACCCTGGAGCACACCCTTTTCACCTGTGAGGTTCCAAGGACTTACAGATCTTTTTGTCATTTTAACCATCTAGCAGCAAGGAAGGCGCTTTTATTGTTGTTGGGTCTTCCCATCCCCCCGCCCCCAGCAAAGACCACTTACATTAATAACCTTTTTTCCCCTCTTTTTAAAAATATTCACATAATGCATCCAGATGCCAAGACACCAGGAGCCACTAAACAAACCAAGCATTTGAATCCACAACTTAGCATTTATGACATGTATTTTGCTTACAAGTGAATCTTTCATGGTTTAATAACTTGAATATCTCCTCCTGCTTGTACAATCATATAAAACCTAACAAAATCTCTTCTGCAGGTTTAGATCTTTACATGTATTTCACTCACAGTACAAAGAACAGACCAACATCAAAGGGCATGCTGTTTTTATGAACAAGCTCTCTCTCTGCTCCAGCAGCCAAATTTATTCTATAATGCACTGTTTGATAATCCTTTAAAATGGAGTTTCTCTACCCAGTTTTCTAGATATACAAAAACCTCTACTGCTTTCCATTGACAGATTGTCATCCTTTACTATGTATGTTCTATTTCTTCCTTTCATAAAGTTACATTGGCTATTCCCAACACTGAGGATGCCACATCTAACCTATAATTTCACCAATTTTTCCACTGAAGGCCCTCTCCCTGAAAGCACATCATTATGAATGCCAGTGTCTTTACAGCTTTGATTCACACCCATCTTGAATACTGAATTCAAACCTGAGAACTCTTAAAAATAGCACAGTGACACTTTATCACTCTCTTCAATAAAAAGTAAGAGAGTTAATCTATAGTTAACAGTTTTCAATTCTATCCATTAGATTTTTCTGTCTCGAGACTCCGTATTATAAATGTATTGGTCTATTTAAAACCATAGTTTGTGTACTGTGTGCTTGAAGGAGCAAAATAGAAGTGTATCAGACACACAAGCATGTGAGTTTACACACCCCTGCTGCAATCTCCAATCACTTTTTACACAAAGAGCACAGTCACACATTAGCTATATTTACTGCAAACCAAAAAATAACTCCCCAAAAACTAATGGTGGCTTATCCAATAATCCATTTAATCAAAAATGTTGACCGCTAGCTGCCATGGGACTTCACAGCAAACCTGAAGGTCAGTAAACAGGAGGTGTTTCAGACCAAAGGAAAAAGATAAAGATCAATTCCTGAGCTAAGGACTTTTATCTAAGGTATTTTCCCTGGACAGCTATATTTTATGCAAAAGATAATGTGAACACAGGTGCCTTGGTTGGTTTCACGTGTAACCAAAAGGCAAAAGCAGAGAAAGATTCCTCCTGGAGAGCAGATTTCTGCTACTCGAGAGTGCTATGCATCAATCCTTAAATACTACCTCTGATCAGAAATGGAGAGGGAGCCAACTCTGAGAGCTGTGGTGCAGTGTTTCCACCAGGACGTAACACCGACCACAGGGATGGCTCTTTGCCGGACCAGCCCTGGTAGCAAAGAGCATTTCAGACACGGCACTCCACGGAGAGCACTGCTGTCACTTACTGCCAGGGGTGGGCATGGGTCACAGCAGCAAACTCAGACCCAGGTAAAACATCTGTGTCCTCCACATAGAGATTATGTAGAATACAATTCTTAGGCACTGCTGCTTTTCCTTCAGCATCTGTCCTGGATTATGACCACAAAGGAGCAGTAGGCATGCACCCAGGAGAAAATGGGATTTTTGTCACATCCTCTGGTGATTTTCCTTGTTCTTATTTGGAGTGAACTTTGAGAAGCTGGTCTCATCTGTGCCCAAGCCTCCATACCACTGCCTGGAGATTGAACTAGTTGTCAGCTTAATTTATCGTTGTAATAACAAACAGCGAGTCTGGATCTCTAGTTCCTACAAGAGCCCATATGCCCATATCATAACTTTCTCCTTTTAGGGTTGCTTTTCCTGTCCTAATTTATACTTCCTAAGTTACAGTACATACATTTACATGGTTAATGTTCACATTGCTGAGATTACACCATTGTGATGCATGCAATATAAATGCCTAGACAGATGGATGCAGTATCACAGATTTCTGAAAGGAGAACTTGCAAAGCCAGAAGCTCACACTTCAAGAAACCCATTTGCTAGCACAGGGGTCACTGAAAATAGATCTGAATGCTTAAAAAGCAGTGCAATACTCTTAAATAAAGTACTGCTGACAAAGGTATACACTCTTTCCTAGAAATAGGCTCTAGTCTGTTAGGCTGCCAGGAAATAATCGTCACAAAAAATTCTGATTTTTTCAAATTTTCAATTTATAAAGAGTAAGTGCAAATCTGCTCGGCAAAGGAAGTTAGTGACAAAGGCCACTTTGCCAATAGCCTTTCTCTTTAAATACAAAATGATACTAAAATCAGATGCCTTATTAATTAAACCAGGATCAGTCCTGCAGCTTTGATGCTTCACATACAACTCACTGAACAAATTATTTCTAAGTGAGAAGTCACAATACGAGTCTAAATCACTACAGAGTAAACAGTTTGGACTGATAGCAGGTGAGAGATCTCTGGAAGAGAGTGTCTCTCTCCAACTATTAATAATACAGCAATAATACAACAGGTGCTGTTCTGCCAAGCTCTCTTGATATTTTGATACAACAAACTTGCTTTTCCAACCCACCGAGAACAAAAAAATAACCCCAAATGTGGTACAATGAGACAGAAGCAATAACTATAATACTGCTACCGATAAAAGAAAAAGTAAAATTGTTACTTGTGACCACTTGCCTCTCCTGAGGGGACGTATAGGTATGGTATGGCAATCTTAATATTTCAGTTTCATAAATTCTGCTTTTCAATTCCTTTCTGATTAAAACAACAAAAAAATTGCAGGCTTACTGATCTTTAAAGGCTACTGGCAAGATAATGTTGACATATTAATGGAGCTTGCTTGAAAAGATACAGAGGTCAAAAAGAAGCAAGTGATAATTAGAGGAAAGAATCTAAAGCAGGTGAAATTCAAAAAGTCATGCAGATGTTACAGGAAATATACCTTTCTCTGCCTAGCTGTGCTATAGCATGCTTCCACAGTTTGTTTCAAAGTCTCCCTTTGCCTTTAATCTTACACATATTTCAGCACTGTTGTTATGCAAGATGGGGAATCATTCATTTTAATGTGATACTAAGCATATTACCACAAAACCAGAAAGAAGCTACCATTTTACTGATTATCTAATTAAAAAGCTCTACAATTCAAATTCTTTGCAGCCCCTCACTGCACACAAAAGATTTAATGCTGCATCTGAAAAGCCACATGTACAAAAAAGCAAAGAATTTGTAAATGCTTCTGATATTTGCTTTTTCTTTTCCTTCCTTTTGTTACAAAAGCCACAGCTATCACTCTCTTTAAGCGCTAATAAAAGCAATTTAATGACAGGTGGATGTGCTGATTTGTAGCTCTTTGAACCCCCTACACACTCACTAAAGGAAAGTAACTTTAGCTAGGAAAGAGATCCTCACAGCACGATGGTGAATAATTCATCATTGCATTTTTCTTTTCATCTCATTTTGTGCCAGTAACGTACACAACTGAAAATATTGCAAAATCTAAAAACAACCACAGACAAGGACTTCCAGCAGCAAAATACACATAGAACTAGCAGGCAGGTTTCCTCAGCTTATATAATAACAGCTTTAGCTCGACAGAACCCCCATCACTCACCGAGGACTGAATTCACTTGAACAAAAGCGGAGCCCAGTCACCAAATGCAGCTTCGCAGGACTCTCAGTGCAAGATGCTCCTGTCTGCTGTTCGGTTCACACTTGCCTTTATAACTAAGCCAACCAACAACATTCAGTTGCTGAACCTGATGAATTATAAAACGGTAGCTCCCAGACTCTCATATTTTACATCACAGGGGGTGGTCATCCGGCATACACACTGCCTGTGTACATATATTCTGCTATAACTCATCCTGATAAACACATCAGTGCTGGCAGCAGTGACAGTAATTGGTGCTCAGGATGTACAAGCACAAACCAATAGAGCACACTCCCACCTTCTGCTCTGTGCAACATCTCTACCTGTCAATCACTGCACCTTGTTAAGGTGGAATGATCAACTGCACTCGGGGGAGAGGCAAAACTCAGAGAAGAAACCATCTACCAATACGAATTCTTCACTTAAACATTTCTTAATGCAGTAGTAAATGTAGCTTCAATATCCTCTACATAACAATTTTCATGATTTCTTTCTTTAAGTCTTCATAAAACCTTCCCTTCTTAAAGACACAGCTCTCGTTTAGCAACCAACACAGGGTTCGTTACTTCTACTATCATGAATGGAAATTATTCAGGCAAATTTCAGGGACATTAGCACAGATAACCTAAAAGCATTCCTCCAGGCATAATGACTGTTAAAAGCAATATACTTGTTAGGTGAAATTCTGTGCCCCTTTTAAAATCCTCCTAAAAATGTTGAAAGGTTTTAAGAACAACTTCTAAATTATAAGTAAGTATTTGTAATGCTCTTCACTTCTCTAATACTTTTTCCCCATATGCTTGCCTTGTTTTTAAAGTCAATGTATAGACACAAAATAACAGAACCAAACACCTAAAGCCTAGATCCATTAATACAATCAATTAAACGGAACATTTTAAAATGGGATTAATTACAGCAATAACAATCACAATTGATGCACATGCCACAAATTAACACTCACAATTAGCCCCTAACAAGCAAACCCGGTTATGGTAATGGTAAAACACAGCCAGGGGTCAGTCACTGGAAAGGGGGGTTTGCATGGCAATTTTTTTATGATGGAGCAGAAGTTGCTGTTTCAGAGTTGAGCTCCAGGGATTTTGTATGTGTTTTACACAAACTCAAGGCTATTTGTGTGAGTGCAGAGTGGGAATGAACACTTTATTCAAGAGGATTTTCTATTTCTACATCACTGATAATGATTCTCAGAGGGTTCCATTTGGAACCTGAACACTTGACCCAGCTCCCTTCATTTCCCATGCCTGTAAAACTCCCCCAGTTTTTGCTGCCAAGAAGAAATGTTGTTCTTGGGAAGGTGAGCACAGTTGTGTGAGCAGTTGTGCATTGCCTGGATGCTTTTCCACGAACAACTGGGCTGAGGAATGCAAATGAAGCCTGTGCCGGCAGCCCCAGGCAGAAACCCAACCCTTCTCACCATCTGGACCGACTGATGTGCGTCACAATGTGGGAACAGGGTGTTGCATTTCATGCATAGCAAAAGCTAGTCCTATATATATACATATATATATCCCTTTCCTCCTGTTCTCAGCTGCTTGTTCCACCCTATTCCTCATTTGTCTCTTTGTGTTCAGCACCTTTACTATCTGAGAAAAAAAAATCACTAAAGGCCAGAGGCATGAGCAGTGTCTCTGCATGTGTTGCTGGCTCTTACTACAGCAGACTGTTGGGTGGCAGAATGTAGGGGAGACATATCAGGATTTAATCAGAATAACGGTTTTGATGTCTCTGTCTTTCTCAGAGGAAAGGACAGCTGAGATCCAATAATTGGATTCTCCAGCGATGCTGACCGAGAATAATCCAATATGGGCAGAAAATATTCCAAATGATAAACCCTGGCTCATTAAGAAGCAGAAAAAAAAAAAATCTGTGCTACTGGATTTGGCTTTTAGAGCCAAATTCTATTCTCAGGGGTTTACACATTTCATGTGCATATCATGGAGGTTCCCTAAAATGGCCTGATTACAACGGTTTGTTGTCTTGTGCACTAATTAGGGTTTTCTGACCTATTTTTCATAAGAGACAGTTTCAAACCATATGTGCCACAATGCCCTGTTTTCCTTTTTGTTTTGCCTTAACCATTCAGCCTCTAAAAGGCTTCCCAAGGATCTGTGTAAACATGACACTGCCTTATAACAATTTGCTGCTGCATGAGTAAGAGACAAGCAATGCTTGGTTAAATGTCCTTGACCAACACAACATTAACACTGAAATTCAGCTCCCATTTACTGAAGAAAATGTCTGTAAAAGTGACCAATATCTCCCTAATGTAAGCCACAGCAATATTTCATAGCTGTGTGTAGGTGGCATACATAAACCACAGTCTGCGGTATTACATAAGAACCACAATTCCAAGAAAAATTGCTACCTTGTTTCACACTTGCAATTTTTAATTAGCTGTCCTGGCTTCCATGTTACCTTTCCAGCAGCTGATACTGCCATAACAGTCAAAAATGTGGTGCTCTGTTAAAGTGCTACCTTCGAGGTGATTTGATACGCTCGACACTCAATCCATGTCCTTGGCGCTCTGTTCGTACATTCTGGTGCAGAATGTGAGATTTCACATTCAAACGTACTCACTCCACTGACAGGTGTGTGAAAATCCCATATGGCTGCCAAATTTCTGTATACCTACATATATATATAGAGTATGTATTTTAAGGCATTTGTAACAAACACATTTGGTATTGACTCTGATGTTCTTCACTTCAACTTGCAATATAGAAATGATCTAAAAATGAAAAAAAAAAAACCAAGGCGAAAGTGTTCCCATTTGCTACCAAAACATTACTTCTTTCTAAATAATCACATGGACTATATTGACTACACATCATACATATCCCATTTGCTGTCTAAAGTGAGCACACAGATCACTGGGGAAAAATCAGGGTCTTCAGCTGGAATAAAATAAGCAGAAGAAGCAAATTCAAATTAAGAAGAACTACAGGCAGATTTGATACTATCGAGATCACAAATTAGCTAGTACTGTTAACTCGCACCTCAATGAATCAAAACTAGAACTCCAGGATCTTGACAACCTGGACGTGGAGTTTCAGGTGAAAAAATGTGCACCAACAGTGATGTTTCCAGGCTACACCAGATTGTATAGATGACCAGTGCTCCGGCTAGTGAGTAGGTGCCATGTGGCCCAAGATGCCATCTTGCAAAGTAAAGATTTATTCAGTGTCCTGCATTTAGCAGTCTTCAATTCCTTTACTGATTTTTTTGTCAGACTTACACTGGATACATTTTTACCCTGGATTTACACTCTTTCATCTGATAGCCTTTTGATGGCACTGTCATAGAGTATCTCTAAAGCAAAGAGTCCAGCAGGATTTTAAAAAAGGATGGAGCATTTATCAGACAGTACCATCCAGAAGAACAGTAATAACAGGAAACTTAAGCTTTCCAATGATCAGGGGGTGTAAAACACTTTGTTTTTTACAGGTGTTTTTCCTTTCATCGCAGGCTCAACCCACTGCTCCGCTCAGTCTGTATCACTTTACAATAGCCCAGCTTCTCCTGGGCCCCTTATAGGACAAAGAATATCAAGGGCTGCAAGTCACTTCCCACACCTTCCTCCCAGCATAGGCACTAATTTAGCTCTCCCTCCCCAATATAGTTGAGTATTACCACGAAATCTGTATGAGTTTAGTTAATTCTGAGATCTACCTTTCTTCAAATCAAAATTAGCTGAGCATAATTGTAAAGGTCTTTCATTACACTTGATAAAGGCACTCCCTAGTTGCAGGGAATTTCCCCACCTATACACTCTGAAGTGTAGTAGGATGAGATAGAATCATCATTCCTTTTGAGTACAGAAATCTATCAAACTTTTAATTCCAGCTGAGACCACAGAGGATTTAAAAGTTTCACAAACTACTCCATTGTCTATGGTCTGAATCCAATGAGAATTTGTCCTTTTATAAATATATGGCAAAATAGTATAGATTTAATTCCTGTAACTCATATACATCCCACACTGCAAAATAAACAACAGTGACAATGTAAATTCATTTAGTTGCCACAGCAAGGCAATGGAGCAATTAATTTTCTTTCAATGTAGCACACATGAAATTCCATGTAAACCAATTTTTAAATAGAGTTTCAGTTTCTATGATTAATCCTCCTAAGTGCAAAGGAATAAAAGTGGATGTTTAGATTAATTAATAAATTAGCTGGCACAGGGCTTTGAAGATGTAAAGGACTGTACAAGTGCTATTGCTATAATAATATTTTTCTGTATTACAATCCTTTCCTTCCTCAAGTGACATCTCTTCTGCTACAAGTGCAGAGTGAAAGCTCAAGGCCTCTTTCTGAATGAGGACTGTGTTTGAAAAAATACAGAAAAAAGAGAATTAAAAAGATATTCAGTTAGGTCTGAATGAACAGATGCCCAAGAGAGCAATTTAAGTTGATCAAGGGCAATGACAAGAACTTGCTTTGCTAGTTAGGAAGGCTGATCTCTCCTAATGGTGGCTTCATAGTCTTAAGAATATGAATGATCCTATCAGTAATAAAGAAGAGCAGCTAAAAGGAAGGAAGGCCAGATGGCACTTTCCCTAGAGCCTCTGGAGAGGCTGCCTGGGTTTGATTTGATTCGAAAAGCCTTTTATAGTACCCCACGAACCTGGAATAATACAGCAACCCATTAATAACTCAGCAGATATCAAAGGAACAGTCTGAGATTTCATAAAAATGTTGATTTTCTGTATGGCTTAGATTAGTTCAGCTGGTGAAAAGAATTGAGAAACCTGGAGGAGACAGTTCAAAACTCAGAACTGGTTTGCATCTTTCCTTTTTTTTTTTTTTTGTTTGTTTATTTGTTTGCTTTCTCGAATTTAATTTTCCATTGAACTTTGTGTTTCCTTTTGCTGTTCCCTTTTAAATGAGTTAAATTTGTCTGAAGCTTGATATTTAAATCCAAAAGAAATCATAAAGGGCTTAATAGCTCTATGAGCTGGAAAAATAGCTAAAGATTCCCTTTCTATTAGCTAAAAGTTTAAATGTAGTAGCAAACCAGAGAAGCATCTTTTACAAATCTTTCACACAAACAGAAGGTCCCACAGTCACCTCCTTGTCAGCCTGATGCAGGAAGCAAACGAGTTAACAGCTTTGAATGGCAAAGAATGGTGGAGCCACGAAGATCCTCCTTGGATTCGCAGTTTAACTTTGCGTGCACTCTGTGGTGGGAGGAGTAGGTGGCAGATTTGGGAAGAAGTACAGCACAGGAATGATACACTTGACTCCTCTGAGGATGGTGATGAAAATCTGTCAGCTTGGCATAGTCCTTCACGTTACCTACAGCAAGTACTGACACATGGGGAAAGCAACAGCTCTACAGACATCACGGTAAAAATCAGAATGCAGACCGAAAAGACCTTTAAAATCATCGAGTCAAACCATTAACCAAACACTGCCGAGTCCATCACTAAACCATATCCTTAAGCACCACACCTACAGGTTTTTTTAACCCTTCCAAGGATGGTAATTCCACCACTTCCCTCGGCAGCCTGTTCCAATGCCTGACCACATTTAGTGAAGAAATTTTTCCTAATATCTAATCTAACTTCCCCTGATGCAATTTGAGGCCATTGCCTCTTGTCCTACCACTTGTTACATGGAAGAAGAGACTGACCCCCACGTGGCTGCGCCCTCTTTTCTGGTGGTTGTAGAGAGCACAGCATAAGAGGCAGAGTATGTGTGGAGGAGAAAGCAGAGCTGCCTTGTTGAAGAGTCCTGTGTCAGTACTGCAAGAGGCTACCCATGGCAAGGGAAACAAACACACAAAACAGTCTTCATGAGGAAACAGTGAAATTCAGGCCTGCATTTGTGGTAGATTCCAAAAAATAAGCAGCATCGCCTGAGGACGCCTTCTGCACTGATTGTGACAAAGAGCCCGCACAGGAATCAGTACGCACGCACACACTCTCAGATTAAGTTTTCCCCTCCTACAGTTTTCTTTCAGGAAAGAAAATCTGAAGCCTGGATGACTAACTACAATGCAGATGGCAGAGCAGTGTAGATACAAGCTCCAAATGAACTAGCTTAGATGACACCAAGAGTGAATTTAACCTACTCATCTTGAACTCCATGGTTATGCTGTTCCTGGAGCCTGAACATGCAAAGCAGTTTAGGATTCAGACAAGCCAAGGAAGGACAGCAGGTGATACTCAGGCTAGATCTGTGCCAGCATTCTTGCAAATTTGCTTCTGCAGTTTTTTGCCATTACTTGTGAATGTGCCAAGAAAGTACCTCCCAGCAAGAAATAATACATGGAATTACAGCAGCATCAGAGCGAAGTATTGCTCTGAAAAGAAAGGAAGAAATAACTTTCTTTTTGGATATGGAAAACCCTCTTTCAGCTCAGCAGGAATCATCTGTAGCCTTGCATGGTTCACAAGACTGCTGAAACTGCAGATTTACTGTCTTGGCTCTAATGCCAGAACAATTAATTCAGAGCTCACCAGAAACCCTTTTGGGTAGCTAGGCGTGATGGCTCCCTGGCAAATTTGCTTTGAGGGGATGGTCATGCTCAGTGTATTCCCACACTGTCTGGGCACTCTGGAGGTGTGAATGGCAATGACACTTCAGCTCAGCAGTAACCACAAGCAGGGAAATGCCTGCCATCCCATCACATTTATACCTGGTTACTCCCTTCCACAGAGTCTGAGCTCAGCTGGGCACTTGAGGACAAGCCACCCTTTGGTGAGGATGCTGTCTGAAGGGACCCAAGAACCAGGACACTGATTAGATGCTCTGTTCTTGAACTACTTATAGCTCGAGGATTAGTTAGGAGTGGGAAAGTGCTCTAAGACCTTTAAGTGAAGAACTGAAGAATTAAAGGAGCTGAAATATAAATACTTATTCTCACTACAGTATCAGAATCTCTGATTGAAACCCTACAGAAATAACTCATGCTATGTAAATACAACAAGAAGATTCAGTTAAGATTTCATAAACGACAAAATGAGATTTACCTCAGAATGATGAACAATTGAACAGAGAGGTGGTACATGTTAAAGCTGAGGATTTGCAGTTTTCAGCATTTGAACTTGTACCTGTCTACTCCTGTGCTCTGGCCAACTTTCTGTTAGATAACACCAGAACTGTAAACAAATTATATGGAAAATAAAGGCCAAAGATAAAAAGTAAGAGCAGCAGTGGGGAGTTGATTGTCTTCTCTTGCTTGTGCTTGCAACTCAACTGCTATTTTAGCAGAGCACCTTGGCAAAGCAAAGCAGGAGCAAATGGCAGTAGCTGGGAACTTGGGACATTTTCTGTAAGAATTTTGTGTCCTGGGATGGATGCTGCTTCTGTGGTTCACTTTCTCAGCTCAACACTGCTCCATGCAGGTGCTCTGAAGATGCACTAAAAGTAGTGATCCATTTAAACATTTATCCTGCAGCCACCTAAGCAGCTTCAAACCAAAGAGTTCTGCAAGAGTTGGAGAGTCCAAGCAGTGATTTTCTTCCAGTCTTTTTTTCCTGCCTTTATCCACAATTAGGAAAAAAAAAATAAAAAATTGACCCTCCAAATGTTAATATCGAACAGCAGACAGAAATATATGTTGGTCTGAGGGATATAAGAAGAAACAATATAAAAGTACTGTTGCTGAGCAGGGATATAAATTAATGGAACTTCTGCAGTTCCACTTCTCAGAGAACACGTTAAAATGTGGTTTGGGGGCAGAATAATCAGAAGTGGCATATGATCCTGAGGTGAAGATGTTGAAAGTGGACAACCCATACTGTGCTGGTACTGAACAAAGACTTCAATAACAATGTATAAAAATGCACTAAGATGATGAAAATGGGCTAGTTTTGAAGGAAATATGACCCTCACAAAGAAAACATTGTGTACAATACACCACGAAAGGACAGTGCAGTTAGGAAGATGACTCCCTGAGGAACCTGTAGCCAGCTTCGAATCTTAATAGATGAGATGTGTCTTGGCAATGCATGACCCTATGGATATCCTGGTATTCTGTTAGAGAGTAATAAAAACTATGTCCCTGAAAGTATCATCAAAATCCTGGGCATGCAAAAATTAGATAGCCTGCACAGAAATTTATGAGCTGAAAAAAATCCTTTTGCTTTCTACCAGCAGATTTAATTACTTTACTTGTCAGTAAGCATCCCATTGGACTACTGTTCTTCATCTCCTTCCCTGCTGGTATAACAGGGAATTTTAGGAGGATGAAAAATGTAAATCCTATGTGTATATTTCAATGACACTACCTATATCCTAATAAAAAGAAGAGACTGGTATGTAAAGCCTTTCTGAGTATGAGCAACAGGCAAAGCAGAGCAAATAATTTGTAGTGAATATATGGTTTGTTCTCTGCTGTTTAAAAAAAAATTGTTATGAGTTTTTTTTGCTGTTTTCAGAAATTGATGATCACATGGGAGTTAGTAGATGCCCTCTGCCTGTGTATGATTTATGAATATTATGTTGGCAGTATTTACAGTATGAAATTTGAATAACCATATACAATTTCTTCATTTCCTGGCTAGTGAGGTGTAAATATTAGCACTGCATTTATTTTGCAAATATTCCTATGAAATATATTAATTATAAAATATTAATAACAATAAATTCATCCAGACATTTGATGGAAATTAAATGCAAATGATTACAAGCCTAGATGAATTGTTCAATTGTATGTGCATGTTTCTTGTACAATTGTCGAAGTATGTGTTTGGCTTTTCTCAGAACCCTAGGAGACATAAATTTGAAAGTCATATCATAATTAATATTTTTCCTCCTGTGACATAATTTCTATATGCGTATTATATAGGATGAAGAATGGAGTTCTACATTCTACTTGAATTGCAGTTAATTTTCAAATATCTTGTTTTAAAGTACAAACTTCTTGACTTAAGAAGTCTTGTAGAAAGTTAGGGAGAAATAAATACATGAAATCAATGTACGTTAAAATTTAACATGCTAATATTCATGGAGTAACTTCAGGGTCTTTCTTCAAATGAAACTACCAAAAATTCAGGGCTCTTTTTTCTTTTTTTCCTTTTTTTTCCTGGAAGAATTAAATCCACTTGGGATCCTAATATGCATTAATTTAACACAGTGCTCCCTTCAAATGACTGATTTTCTTTACCCTCCCTTTTACACCTGGTGAATAAAATTAACAGCTTCCTGTGGGCATAAAACATCAACTGGCATTACATTGGATGTTGTAGCCAGAAATTATTTTTAACCTTTCCAACCAAATCAAAATCCTCTTATTTCTTCTCATGTAGTAGTAGTTACAAAAGAAACATAGATTATGTTCAGTGCCTTAAAATTTAAGAGTATATGCTATAAAGAGAAATGACAGAGGGACAAGCCATTTAAAAACTCAGATTAGTCCTTAATATTGTAGTCAGGAAGCAAAATGCCATTATATGGTATATAAACAGCTGACAAAATATAATTAAAAAAAGCTATTCCTTTTTTTGAAGTAATCTTACTGGGAGTGTCCATATTAGTTTAAACTATTGACTTCTTTTATCTATGTGATAAATGTTATGACTGCTGAAATCTAAATAATGTTTCAAATTATCTTCTACATCTGAGGACTCTTTAATTACACTTGAAAGGCAACATGCTATGTGAAGTCCTATACTGAACATTATTAGGATTAGATAAATTTTACAGTCCACTTGGTAAATCCAGATGGAAACTGATGAAAGACTCATGGATCTAATCCTGCCAAGAGGTACTTCACGTCTGCAACTTCATGCTAACACATGAGGGGAGAAAAATAATTATTATGCTTAAAGTTGTTCCAACAGCCTGGGACGGAGCTCATCATGTTGCCTAATATCAAAAGACAAAACTCTTGCAACAGTGTTGCCTAAAGATTTTAGGTATCAACCAGGAGAACAGAGCTGTGAAGAACCAGAAACTCACCTGGATTATCCTGGCATTTTGGCAAAATCATAATATCCTAGCAAAATGCACCCTACCAAAACATACCCTACTAAAATATTTTCCCTCTGCTCTTAGCATGAAGGACAAATAAGTAGAACAGGTGTTCATTTCTTTGTTATTTTTCCCCTCTGGCACATGGAAACAGTGCTTGTTGATAATATCCAGATGCAGCATTGTCAGTGAACAGTTTCTCTTATTTATTACATGACATGTATCCTATCCCAAAACAATAAATATTTTTATAATGGAGTACATGTGACAAATAAAGTTCCGCAGTTATCTTTGATAATTTATTTTTTGCTCATTTTGTCATGATTTCACTGGTTTAACATAAAAACGTTACTGCAAGAGAGAAAAAAAAAAACAAAACAGACAAAAGCATATTATCCCAGATCTAGGGCTATAGAATGGGATGAGGAAGATTCAGCATGGTTCCTCAGCTGTTTTAGTCCAGATATCTATACAAATCATATCTTGGCAAACACAAATCAACCACAATTGCATATGTAGCAGAAAGGAAGAGAATCAACAGGCAATCTCTCAGTATATTTTATGCAAGCTTTCTATCTCCCTCGCTCACTTTTCAGTCTCTGCCATCATCATTAAAAATGAACTCTTCTTACAGAAAATATGGGCGTTATCTGGTTGCTCTGCTGCTTCTAACCTTCCCTGGCCCAGCCAAGGGATGGTGTGCTTCAGGAAAGGCACCACAAACAGCACTGCTGATCAGTGCTCTGCAAGTGGAGAAGAGCAATTCCCAGCAGCTAAATGAACTGATGTGTGCCTGCATGAGCATCCCTAGGGGTTATTCATGGCAGGTCTGTCCTAAGTAGAAGCACAGGAACAATTAAAAAACGCAGCTTATTTCCTAACAATTGTTCGCAAAAACACATCAGCACTGAGAGGAAAGATGGATTTTAGGTCAAAAAGTGCCATTTGTTCCCTTGGCTGGTTTTTATCTCCCCATAGTTCCTGAAGTTGATTGACAGCATATATTAAAAACTGAAAAAAATTGCATTAGTTAAAAAAAAAAAGAAACCTATGTAGGTTTATGAAAATTTGATATATTGTGCAGAATTCAATCAATAATAAATAGGCAAATGAGGGGTGACCCTCAAGTTCGTGGCAGGCTGCCACTGCAGAAGCAGGAAAGACTGGACTGTGCCAACAAGTAGCTCAGCATACAGCAGCACTGAGCTGCCTGGAGATCTCAAAGTGAGCATTTGTCCTGGTGCTCTGACATTAGGGAGTGCTGGGGAAAAACGCACTTAAAAAAAAAAAAAATCATCTTTATACCCCATGTTCACGTTTTGCACTTCCTGAAGCTCTAATGATGCAGGGGTAGCCTTTGGCTCCCAATCAGCTCTGCTTTCAGATGCTGCTGACACTGCCAGGGATGGCACAACCCCAGTGACACAGGACCCTCGGCTGCCTAGAGCTGTGAACTGCATCTGAAAGATTCCTGGACTCAGAAAATCGAGGTTTTATTAGAAACCTGACATTTTTAATTAGAGAGACCTCAAAGGCTACATTTATAATTAGTAACTCAGATGTTTCCAAGATCCATGGCCTGAGGCAGCTTGGAGTGCCTCATGTCTGGCCCACCTAACTGTCCCACTGTCCCAAAGCTTAACCTGGCTCCTGGGGCTGGTTTTGTGCCTGAGCTGGCTTCCAAAGAGTGCTGGGCCAAAATGTACCAGGGAACCTGCTAATAATTTACCAGCAAGGGCAAAAATATTCCTGTCTGGGAATACTGCCCAACATTGTTTGCTAGCATATATGACACCTAAGTGATTATTTTCAATCAGAGAGAGAGAGTATGCAGGCATCCAGATGATGGCTCCATGGGACGAGAGGCTCCACACTTCCAGCCATTGCTGTTTCTGACTCAGGGACCCTCTAAGGAGCAGCAGACTCTACATCAGCACTCCTGTTCCCTCCATCCTGTCCTCTCTTACAGCCTGGACATGAGCTGCATGCTCCCATCTTCTTCCTGTGATCCCTTCACCTCTCAGACCTTGAAGCTTCTTCTAGCTTTTAGCACCTTCTCCTTTCCAGACCCTGGGGGAGCTCCCTCCATCTCACCCCAGGGACATCATCTAGCCCAATCTTTTTAAGGAACTGAAGATAACAAGTGAACAACTAAGTAAAGCCCCAAATATTGTCTGCCACATCCAGCACTAATTTTAGGCCACTTAAAATGTCAGAATTGAAACAGAACAAACTAATTCTCTATGATCTTGTTTTCAGAAAGCTCTAATTTTGGATATGAATCAAGGTGACATTTGTTTCTTCAAAATTGTCCTCTCTCTACCCAAAATAGGACAGCCATCAACCTCTTAGTCCTCTTGAAAATCTAAAACACATTTTAGCACTTCCACAAACACATTCCCTTTAAGGACCATAATTGCAACACACATTTTACACTCATGGATTAAATAATCAGGCATTAGGCAGGCAGGTAGCTAAGGCTCACGTGGGGACACTGTCCCAAACCAGGGCCCACAGATGTGGATATTTAACTTCTCCCTGTTAGTCAGCGTTGATTGAATTCTGTTTTGATTTTGAACTTGAATTCTGATTGAATTTTCTGTTGATTGAATTTTTTCTGTATTGCACACCGACATCCTCTCCTGGGCTGCGTGTCCCTAACATAGGGCACAGTCTCCACACTGAGCTCCTCAGCTTGTCACATCATTTTGTATCATTGGTCAGCATCCCAGGCATCTAGGTAAATGCTGAGAGAATACTTAAAAGATAATCATTACTGCATTCCCTGGAAGCTCTGGAGAACATTCAGTTACTTTCTGCTTTCAAGTGAAAAACACAATTTTTTTGTTAGCTGCACATTTGTTCATGCAAGCCTCTGGGCAGAATTTGCCACTCAGACATCCCAAGACAGAGAAACAGAGTTTGTGTAGGTTTTATGGGTTCAGCTGAGGAAACAATTTTGCCTCTGCCCTTACGTACGGTTTGTTGTTTTTCTCCATATAGCCATTCAAGCAAAAACTACAGCAGAACTTGCCTCCAGAGGAAGAAAACAGAAAAATGCCAGGCACCTTCACAGTATGAAAAAAATGCCACCAAAAAAAGGCATTTTTGATGCCATGGATGCAAGCAAATTTCACCAGGAACTCTCTGTTAACACTGGAGTCACAGCCACAGAGTTCAAGCCCAGCGTTTGCACCTACATTTTTCATGCATGTGGCTGAAAAGTTGGCCAAGCCCTCATATAATGCATGGATCCTCCACCTGGCTGCTCTGCCATCACTGACTCCAACGTTCAGTCTTTAACAGTGACAGATATGGCTCCAGAAAGGGGAAGATAGGCTGAAAGGAACATTTTCTGGGAAGTGTGCAAAAGGCGTGCAGACGTAGCCGTGGCAGATAGATTTTAGTGGCGAACATGGCAGTGCTGGGTTAAAGGTTGGATTTGATGACCTTAGAGGTCTTTTGCAAAAACCTTAATGATTCTATGATTCAGTGAAAAGTTCTTCCTGGGGCTATGGTGAAAAAAACTCTGAGCAATTGTGTAGATCCATCATTTAGTGAAGACAATAAAATTCTTAATAGTATTGCAGAACATAGGGAGCTATTCACAAAATACTTCTATTCAGCTTTCAGAAAGAAATAGGATGATTCACTTTTCTTACATGGAAGGGATGAAATACCTGTCTGTAATTAGTACAGTGCTTACTAAAAACAAAGTAGAAACTAAACATTATTAACTGGGAATAGAAGACTACATATAAAGAGGCATGATGAATCAATGTCTAAGAGCTCTTGAAGTGACAGATGAGGATACATCTGTTTTATAAATTTTCCTCCTTAGTGCACCTTGAACTGCAGAGAAACTCCATCAGGCTGAAAGAATTGTGATCCAGATGGACAGAAAATATGCCTGGGTTAGCATTGAGTAGTCAGTCTAATATCAGTGCAATAAAAGTAACTTAAAAAAAAGGAAAGAGACGGGAATGTAATATCATTGACATGATTTTATTGAAAATATTCCTCCTCAAAGAAAGCCTCAGTCCTGACTGTAAAAACAGGATCAATTAAAAATACTCTTTAAATGTAAAGGTGTTCAGTGAAGTTTCCACATGAAAAGTACAGGCTATGTACCATGCATTAGTATTAGTAACGCCCATATTAAGTAACAAGGAAATGGTTTGTGTCTCAAAATGTTATTTAAAAGCAGAAAATTATTTGTGAAGATATTTTCAGTGGGGTTTCACATGGATAAGTCCAAACCCACACATTTTCCAGCATTTTCATCAATGTCTTTGAAAGCTAAGCCTCTTAAGGACTAAACGTAGGCTAGAATAAAGACTGTTAGAAAAGGTAACATAAATTAGAGGACATAAGCCCTGTTTTATCATGTGGTTAATTTACTAAGTTAGTCCAAGTTGAATGAAATTTGTCTGAATATAACCAACGAATACGATACACATATTAAGAAACAAAAAAGAAAAGCCATTGCTAACAATGCTTGCAAAGAGTGAATTTGCAGTAAAAATGGCTGGGCAATTCATGTGGGTTTGGTGTGCTTAGACTGAGAAGAAAAAGGAGTAAAATGCAGACTAAAAATGTATATTTGGGTACTGAGGAAACTGGCATGAAAACATTGAAAGAAATTCTGTTGAGCAAAAATGACAGTGAAACACTGGGGCAAAAGCCAAAACGGCCCTGAAGAAAGACAAGCTGAGGAGTTGAAGAAATTGTTATAAAGGTTTTTAGTTTGGCAAAGAGAAAATAGGGAAGTTGCAATGTAGGGCCACTTTCCTGGGACAAAATATTAGATACGTAATGACCTTCATTTGGGAAGTCATGAAAAGAAGAGATTACGAATTGAAAGACAGAAAAATCCACATGGGAAATAATGCATGTACTTTAATATCTATTAAATTGAATAACCATTGGAATAAATTAGCACATGAATTGCTGAATCTTTAAGGTCCCTTTTAACCCAAACCATTGTAGGATTTTATAATCACATTTTTATGATTTGAAAAGCTTTGTGACCTATTCCTCCTCTAGATTTTCACATCTGTGGAAATATAATTGGTGCAGCCCTATTCTGACATTATAGAAATTCATCAAATATGTGTTTTATTTAAATGTTTGTGGATTTTTTTCAAATTTTAACAGTGTTAGTGTCTCAAAAGCAGCATTTTGATAAAAAAAAAGACTCCCTTAAAATATGCTCAAAAATCTCTTACAATTAATGAAACTAATCTAAATTGTAAGCAATTTTATATAAAAAAGCACAAAACATCAATGCATATGAGAACCTCTGAAATACATGAAAGTATAATAAAGCACCCAGGTGCTTCCCAGCATAATGGTGCTCTGGATGAGCTCTTCATCTTTCCCAGGCAAAAGCTCTGTCCTTTTTCCTGCATCATTCCCAGTCCTCTTTTTACCTCTGCACCTTAGCAAGTATAGCTTAATCCTTAATCCTCCAAAGCATGTTGGGATCATGAAATTAAATGCACTTGAGATCTGTAGATGCTTTTATGAACTAATTACTGAAAATTTAAGGAAGAGAAGAGCAGACAGCAGAAATGTGGTCTGTTCCTTGCTAGAATAAGGTTTTCAATAAAAGAAGCAGTCAGACGGAACAAAGATGTTCCCCTGTAACCAAGCAATGCACATCTCTTCTGTCATCTACCATTGGCAATAATTCACATCAGAGATCCAAAGGGCTGCAGGATTAAAGGAGGCTGTCAGAGTTGTCCCTCTCCTTGGAAAGTGAGCTGGATACTCAGCACAGCAGGAGATCTGCCTTAGCATTTGTAGCTTACTTCGAATAGCCCCACTGTAGGCATTCATGCAGAAGGACAGGCTGAGACACTTGGGTTTGCTCAGCCTTAAGAGCAAAACTCAAAAGGGGATCTTGTTGCTGTCTGCAGCTAGCTAATGGGCAGGTCTAGAGAAGTTGCAGGGAGAACATTCTGAGAGGTGCACAGAGGAAGGATGAGAGGCAAAACCCAAAAGTTCCAGCAAGAGCAAATCCTGACTAAACCTACGAGCACGGTGAAATACCAGAACACATTACCCAGAGAGGCTGTGGATCTCCATCCTTGGAGATGTGAAGAACTTGACTGAGGAAGGCTAACCGAGGAATGCCCTGAGTAGCCTGGATCAGTGGACCACCCTTTGAGCAGAGGGCTGGAATAAATGGTCTTCAGAGGTCCCTACCAACTTGAATCACTCTGTGCTTCCACGGAATTCATGGAGAGTTTTCTGAGCATTCCCTATTGGCCTAACTGTGCTCCTGTTAACATCAGGTTACTGAATACTTTAGGAAAACTCTATTCCCCAGCATCAGTAATATAAGACCTTTAAGAAGCCAACTTCATCACATCATTTTTCTTTCTTTGTGCGTCAATAAAGTATTTATATGTACTTTTCCTTCTGCTTATGTAATGATTTTCACCTAGAGACAATTATTTCCACAGTATTTAATTGCAATATCAAGAGGTTGACACCGAACCTTTCAAAAGAGGCCCTGCCTCTCACTGATGCCATTTCAGAGACCTGCTCCCCTGTACTACAACAAACATAAATTCACCATGTTTTGAAAAGCTTGTTATGCTTTAATTTTGCTCTTTGACCACAACTTCACTCAGATTTTCATCACCTAGGAAGATATAACAGCTCTGAAGACCCAAGATCACATTTGCTGCTCTTAAGGAAGGACATTCCTTCCCCTATTTTCTTTCCCTTGTTCATTTGACAAGCCACTAACACACCAGAATTTGGTGCAAGTGAAATGGCTCAAAGTATTTTCTGCTCCTCCATAAGTTCAGGGATCAAAAAAAAACCTCAAAACAATTCTTTTGTTCTTGGAAGACATCGTTTCCTTTTGTAAAAAAAAACAAACCAACCAAACCTCAACCAAATGAAAGAAAGAAGGAAAGAAAATTGAGAGAATTCATAGAATCATAGAATGGTTTGGTTGGAAGGGACTTCAAATTTCATCTAGTTCCAACTCTTCTGCCATGGTCAGGAGACCAGGTTGCTCAGGGCCCTGTTCAACCTGGCCTTGAACACTTCCAGGGACAGGGCATCCACAGCTCCTCTGGGGAACCTGTGCCAGAGCCTCATCACCGTCACAGTAAAGGATTTCTTCCTAATATGTGATCTGAACCCACTCCCTTTCTGTTTAGAGTCATTATCCCTTTTCCTATCACTACATGTCCTCAAAAAAGTTGCTCTCCAGCTTTCTCGTATCCCCTTTAGGTACGAGAAGGCTGCTTTGTCGTCTCCCTGAAGCCTTTTCTTCCCCAGGCTGAACAACCCAAGCTCCCTCAGTCTCTCTTCGAAGGAGAGGATCTCCAGTCACCTGTTCTTCATGGCCTCCTCTGGACCTGCTCCAACAAGTGCACATCTTTCTCGTGCTGGGAACTGCAGAGCTGGACTCAGCACTGCAGGTGGGGTCTCATGAGAGCAGAGCAGAGCAGAGGGGCAGAATCTCCTCCCTGGCCCTGCTGCCCACGGGGCTTTGGATGCAGCCCAGGACGAGGCTGCAAGTGCACATTGCCAGGTCATGTTGAGCTTCTCATCAATCAACAAGTCCTTCTCATCAGAGCTGCTCTCAATCCATTCTCTGCCCAGCCTGTACTTGAGCTTGTGATTGCAAATAATATGTTTTCATTACTGTAATCAAATCCTCTACTGAATCATATACAGGTCCAGAAACTCTAAGAAAAGTAAGATAGAAGTAGAAGCCAAATGCCTTTTTTTTTTTTTTTTGTGGGAAGCATTTTTGCTAAACTGAGTAAATAAAATATGCAAGCTTTAAAAAAACAAATATGTATCTCATGTAAAAATTAGCTTATAGTTATAGTTACATGTAGAAATAGCTCCAGGTTTTCACTCTTTATAAACCTCATAATCCTGAAGAAAAGAGATGAAATTTTTCTTCACTGTACACCTCCACATTTTGAAAATCAAGATACAAGCTGCTAAGTGTGTACAGTCAGTTCTGAAGAGTTGCACAAAGGATCATGATCTCCACTTCTCATTTACTGATCACAATAACCACTACTAATTTCTGGGGTATCACAGGATGCCAAATATTGCTCGTTTAAGTCTTTAAGTAAACACCAGTCAAATGTCTTTCCAAAAAAGCTCATTATGCCTCTAAAGTGTAGCAGTCTGGAAAGATTATGACCAGTCCAGAGATGTAAGAGCTCAAATTACTCATGTTTATGTCTGATTTGTGTAAGTATGAACATTTGCAGTTCCTGGACCTGCAAATATTTACAACCAACAAACATTAGTCAACGAATATGAAAGTTACTATGGCAGAAATGCACCAATATAACTCAGACCATACACACAAGAGCTGAAGCCCATTTTGCTAGGTCAGCCAGTAGCTAAGGAAAGAATTCCCAACAGAACTGGGGTAGTCACCTCACCAGATTTGCTTTTAAACATAGTTTTTCATCTTACTTTAAATAATATGAGTATATAGTAATATGCATGTACAGATAACTTTAAAAACCCAAGCGAAACACTTCCCTGCCCACACTGTTTTCCTTCCAAAGGTAAGGTGGGAAGAACCATTGCTGGCATATGTTTGCTACAGTAATTAATGCAGAAAAGTGGTGACAAAAAAAAAAAAATCACCACTTTAAGGCTATGTAAAATCAATATCCCTATTTCAGACGCTTTCTGCTTTGCCTGGCGATTGGATCCATCATGTTATACAATCCGTGTCTCTGGTAAAGGAGACAAGCTCTGTGCTCAAGGTCAGGCTGGATGGGGCTCTGAGCACTCTGGTCTAGCAGAAGGTGTCCCTGTCCATGGCCAGGGGGGATGAACTGGATGATCTATTAGGTCCATTCTAATCCCAGCCATCCTAGGATCTCATTATTTTCTGTAAGTTTTATGCAACTGAGTAATCATATTGAACCTCAACCAGCACATGTAAGAATGAGTAATTTTTATTCTAAATAGGATTCTAAGAGAGAACCCTTCCTACAACTACTGTCCTATAAAAACTTGACTTCTGCAGGGAGTGGTTGATGGCATAGTCTGAATAGCAGCACTTCTGCTAAAGCTTAGAGAAAAATGTTTTCAGGATTGCTGCTGCCACAATGGCATTTTTGATAGAATAAATCAAACAGATGAAAATCGCAAGTCAATTAACAACACAGTCAGGCAACTTCTCATCTGCCTAAACACACTGTGTAGACAACATTTTAAATTATGAGCATTTTTTCTTTCTTTTTTCTTTTTTTAATTCTCTAGAAAGTCAGTTCACCACCACAAAATGACAAAATGAGCTTTTGATGGGAACTGCAGAGAGAAGACAGCAGCTGCTTGATAACATAAGAACAGAAAAGAAATTATGAATTCAGCTTTGTTAAACAGTCAAGCAGGTCTATGGCCCTGCCACGACCTGGCACAAGTCTGGCATAAAAGATTAGGAGATAATTTAAAAAAAAATCATGAATTGTCTCTACTCTTAAAGTCTGGATAGCAGTCAGAGTCTAAAGATGAAAGGAACCAATCAAGTTTGTAAAAGTGTTTAGGTAGATGTCTAACCTGAACTTAATAGTTGTTACTCAATAAACCAATTTGGCAGATTCTTGAACATTGTTTTAAATACCTAGGAAGAAATTTTTGTAATCTGGTTTTTAGAAGCCTTATGTATGTTTACTCAAAACTAAAGACATACTTATTGCTAAAAGCTTCTGTCATTTCTAGAAATGGAAAACATTTCCCTATGGATGTTATGGTCTCATGGATGTTTTTTAAAATTTTAGCCAACATCTACTATCTACAAATAGTTTAAATTATTTTTCCAGATCTAGGTAGGACTATTAATGCTTAGCAGAGTAAATTCTATTCCACACAACTAAATGCTGCGCTCAAGCTTTCATATCACATTTCAATTACTGCAGGTTTTTTCTCTCTGTCACTGGAAAATGAAATCTTGTTTTACTGAAGTCTATCCAAAACTAATTTTCCTAGATCTTTCCTTTGATCAGCTTTTCCATGAGACAAACAAAACTGGAGGGGTATTATTAGGCTACAGTCCATCTTACTGCTAATTACTGTTTTCCTTGCATTCTGTCTTTGCCTTTCTGCAAACATCTCTAATCATATCTTGTACCTAAAATATAACTGGTTTGTGCAGAAATGACATGGAGGTTCTATACTTCTAAAAAGGATGTAGCAGAAAAAGAATGTGTAATATAGGGCCACTGGGATAACACAAAAACATCACAACAAACAGCAGCCCCTGGTCTTTGGAAAGACAGCGAGTTTTGAAAAACTGATTTTATATAGATTCATGTGTGGGAATATATATGAATAGTGGGATATATTTTATCCTGTCTTCTCATGTTCAGCTGAGTGGACATAATCAAATATTGTGAAAATATTTAAAGATTGTTTCACTCTAAGAAAAACATCACATTGGAGAGCAACGTGTTCAAACACTCACAAAGCAGCCCAGCACTGAAACATCTGATGGGTTTGTAACAGACTGTGTCATTACCATCCAAAAGCTGCGAATGTGAACATCTTGTTGATTTTGTTTGTGATAGACTTGTTGACGGATTGTGAGGGCTGCCTGAAGGAGATGATTTGTATCTGCTGAGTACAGTTTGTACCTGCATGTGGAGTAGCAATGGCCATTGGACTTGACCAAAGCACAGATAGACTGAATGAGGACCCTGCGGCCCTGGAAGGGCCTGGCGGCCTCTGGAAGATGCTATTTTCTGCAGTATCCTTTCAAAACTAGTTTTGAAGATTAAGAATGAATCCCACCAGCCCACCTTGCTGGTCAGAAGGATCATGCCTGTTAAGTATCTCAAAAATACACAAACCCAGATTCTTATTGCAAAGCATATTTACATATTAAAAACATCCACATTCCTCCCAAACAAATAGGGCTGATCCCAACCCAGAGTGAGTCAGGCAGTACCAGATGGGGGCTGGGAATGTCTGAGCCTTCATTCCATAGAGGAGAGGCTGATACAATAGTTGGCTTTTTTTTTTTTTTTTTTTGGTAAAGCTGAAGCACAACCGAAAGTGTATATGGAAAGTGTGTTTCCATAGGAACCAGATAGCTGAAATGAGTATGAGAAGTGAAGTGCTGGGGAGAGAGAAGCATTTAATGAAAGGGGGAAAACACTGAATACTACTGCACATGAAAAGCCATTGGGTCTGTAAGATATTAGCCAGGTGTTAATAAGGTGCTTAAATTCAAAAAGCATAGCAGAAAAAGCACATGATCCGGTGACTAATTGGAAGGAAAAGAGGCAATTGTGTCAGAACCAAACAAAACAAAAGTATAATCAGCTTTCAGCATATTCTGCTAGCCAAGTACCAACAAAAGAGCAGAATAACGTCAATTTTCTGCAACTGGCTTCAAAGCAAGAGGACACGCAAGCTTTACAACATAAGCAAAAAGAAAAAAAAAGAGTATTACTGCTAGTTTTAGTTTTCTTGCAACAACAACTAAAATATCAATTCAGAAACCATTTATAAATAAGGTAGCTTCTAGAATTTGGTCACCTAGTCCACACAATGGACAGTATGGAAGGATCATAGAGAGCTGGAGCATATTCCAGGGATATATTCCCTTGGTCTCCACCTCTTTATGACCTGAAAGATGAAGAGTGCTGCCTTCTACTTCAGTTTCAGTAACAAGGAAAAAGCACCTCTAAAACACCGTTATTATCAATAACCTCGTTACTACAGTGAATAGCTCCAGGCTGCCGTAGAGACCTGCTGTGCTATGAATTACACACCTAGAGAAGAGCTGCATCCTCCTTGAACAAAAAAAGGCACAGGCTGTGGACAAGGCCATGCAGAAACAAGTATCAATCATCTTAGTATCTCTTGTGCAGAGTTAGTTAATGGACAGAGGAGAGGAGGTACATGGGGCCTTTCAAGGGATAAGGAGGCATCAGGTGAGGATTAAAGGGGAAGGCAAACGGTCCTGGAGTGAAGATGAAGCACAAAGACCAGATGGGGAAGAGAGTAAGAGGTGAAAGACACACTCAGAACCTCAAGACCTGCAGGGGACTGAGATGTCCACCTGGTGCTCAGGGATGCTGGTGAGATGGAGTTCCCAGCTCATTACTCTGTGAGATTAATGAGCATGCAGAAATAATCCTTTATTCTTTGCTTCCAGCAAAGAAAACATCAAGAGACAGAATACTGGTTGATATATTTGCAATAATATAAGGGTGGGTTACATAGTTTTGATTTATTCCTTCTATCATAAAGGAAATGCTAGAACAACGACTATAAAATGCACTGCAAAATATAAATCCTAAGGGTTTTTTCCCTTTGGAGGCTATAGATATACCAATAAAACTGTCAAGATTAAATCAGATTTTATAAATTCATTTTAAATATGAGCGCTTTTCTTAAACTGCAATCTACAAGCTAAATCTGGTATTGTTTATTTATTTCTCAGGAAAAAGTTTTAGATCACAATCTGCTAAATAAATGTTAAATAAAACCTTAAGTTATACTGTCTATTTTTACTATAATTTTATGTTCACTTTAGAATATATGTTGCTGAATCACAAAACTTGAATCCGTAGATTCAAATAATATCAAATATGTTGATATATTTGACAAGCTATAAAAATGCTTATGTATTTAAATCAATGTATAAAGTGAAGAACATGAATAATTTCTTAAACTGTGTATTATCATTAAACTATGTGAGATACAAATAAAAAGATTCTCTACAGTTTAAGAAGTCCATAAAGGTGATTCAATTTTCATTTTATACAGGGGAGTAAGGGAGGAGGAAATAAAATGATGACACAGTCCTTAAATACTTATGTCAGCTGCTCAAATTTTCAAGGCAACTATCCATTTAAAGTCACAGGGCTTTGGCAATTTACAAACACTAACCATCTGCTCTTCAGTTTCCAGAAATCAACTGCACTGAAAAGAACACCCAAAGCCCATAGGAAATGATACAAAGCAAAATGAGGGAGGCTCAGCTAGGAACATCCGCAAGGAAAAAGGTCACAGCAAGGAACAAGTATAGTTTCTACATTTCAAAGAATCCTTTTGGTTTCCTACAGTGACATAAGAAGCTTTTTCTCATTAATTTCTATGCTTTGTAAGGTCTGGAACTGGATCTCAGCAGCAAAACTTTGTCAGTTTATTGGCGTCTCACATGGGAGATGTTTTCTCACCTTATTAATTTTTCTTTTTAACTGTATATTTCAAAGTACTGTTAGCATTTCCTTAAACAATAATGAAGTAACTCAGTCTTGGTAAACTGTAATTCCCATAGTTTTTTTAAAATTATCAGTTGATGTTTCTAAAAAATGCCTGAAACTAGAAAGGAGTATGGTAGCAGGCCTGTATTCTGACCAGATTTTTTTTCAGGTAAATGTCTGGAAGACACTTTCATAATGAAGAAGCTTTCTGGAATAAACTGCCTTAGGATGCCTCTTAAACTGTATCTTTATCTCTTACTGACTATCCATCCATCCTAACACAGGATTTTTTTTCCTTGTACCTTTATACAAAGAATTTACATTTGCATGTTTGCTTTGATCACAGCAAAAGCTCATTGACCTGCATGAAAAAGAAACAACCCCTGTAGGGCGGAAAAAAACTGCTGTAGAAAAATGACTGCCACAGAGATACCAATGTAATTCATTATGATTAATGTTATCATAAATCCCATGGGAAGGAATAATGCTTTGCCACTTCTTACAAAGCACTGCCTGCAGCAGAATTTTTATCATTTAAGTTAATATAGAGCACATCAGTGTACTCTATGGGTCCCTCATCAAAATCCATTCCCCACTGGACAATGCAAGTTACAGACGAGGCCCCAGAGATCTCAGGAAGAAGAAAGCCACTCAGAGCCAAAACCAACAGCAGGAGGATTCTGTAATAAAACTCAAGTATTAATTGAGACTACAGTGTGGTGTAACTGGAACTCCATTCCTACTGCAACTAAGCATCTGCATTAATACAAAAAAATAGCCACAAGTCAGATTTCCTTCCTTATCTCCTGTAAGCAAGCACTGGAGTATCTCCAGGAGAGCAGTCCCATGCAAAACCCTTGCTGCTCTAGCTCTGCCACTGAAGTAGCCAGAAGTTTCTCTAGGGGAAATTTAGCACAGCAGTCCTTTAACATAGCAGCACATCACATCAAAACATTCCTGGTCAAGGGGAAATCACAAAAATATCACAGAATCACAGAGTGGTTTGTGTTGGAAAGGACCTTAAAGATCATCCCATTCCAACTGCCCTGCCATGGGCAGGAACACCTTCCCATAGACCAGATTGCTCAAAGCCCCATCAATCTGGCCTTGAACATATCCACAGCTTCTCTGGGCAACCTGTTCCAGTGCCTCCCACATCTCAGGCTCCTCTGGTTTCAGTCAGAATGAGCTCATACCATCGGGGAACTTACTACATCTATAAGTCCTGTGTTTAAATGTCCTTTCACACACCAAAGTTGTATGTGACTGGACAGTTAACAAACTGTGCTGACCCTTTCCAACCTCTTAATTTGTCCAGTTAGGACTTCTGCTCCTCAGGAAAGGTTTTGTCTAAACAGATGTTTTGATTCAAGTTGGTGAATTTAAAAAAGGAAAATCATCATCTAACAGTTGCTGTACTTCCCTGTCCCAACACTTCCAGTCACTGCCCTTCTTCCCCGTGGATGCTGATTATGGGTTCAGCCAGCACCTGTTTTATAGGTTTATAAAGCATCACGAGTGTTCATGGCACAGCTTGAGCGTGCAGAAACAATTACACACACTATTAGTACCTTCTACACCGTGGTCTGATTTCATGAGCTGCTAACTTGGAAACTGCAAAGAGCCACAATCAAAGCTGAATATCCTTGGAAAAAATCATAGAAGTGGCTTTCCCATGGTGTTGAGTATTGAAAACACAGGGTTTTCTACTCTGAGAGTGCTATTTGCAAAGTCACTGGGAAGAGGAAAGATGAATACAGTATTTGGACCTATTTTTTATTAAAGCTATGGAGCAAACAGGGAGAAAAGTTAGGTGCAAAACAGATTAAACACTGTGAGCTTGCTGCTATCCTGTTGTTTTGGGGTGGCCACTGCAGCCGGTGTGACCGTACCCTCTGTCCTGGCATGTTCCCACATCCCAAGTGCTGCTCCCCCACTGTTACAAGACAAGCTACAGGAGATCAGCCACAGAAAACAATCAATTATTTATTTTTTATTTTATTTTTCTAAATAGATTTAGTTTTCTTTTGGATTTGCTCCTTGGATTGCTTCCAAATGATATCCCTCAGCCCTAAAGCAGTTGCTCTGGCATCACCAGGACAATTCAATGAATCAGCCTTGAATATGTTTCAGAATCAGCAAAAATGAACTAAGTAGGTGCTTATCTCTCTGTTGTTCACAAAAGAAAATTAGATAACTAATTTACCTATACTTTATACAGCCCAAATCAGGTGACATTAACATTATCCTCTGAGTTCCTTTCTTCCTGCTGCTGTTGGTAATTCTTCATGTAACAGGGAAACTTCTGGAAGTATTTATGTTGAAAGCAATACCTTTTCACCAAAAGACTCAGTTTCAGTTAGGATAATCTCATTTAAAAAATCCCTTAAAATTCTGATCTGTTTTAATTGGGAATTATCTTCTTCATTACAATTTTCTAATACTTTGATTTCAGTTGTAATTATTAGTAGCCTCTTTTTAGCTTCGCTTCCTAGTTTTTCGCTCTCAACAGCATGCAGAATAAAACTAATTTCCCAGAAGGATCTAGTAACTAGCATGGATTAGGGGAGTTTCTATGGAAAAGGCAATCCTGTTTTTGCAATGAATAACAATTTTGCAAATTTGAAAATGATCATTGGGTTTCTGAGGGCTGGTTTTCCTCCAAGAAAGGAAATTAATGAGAAACACAGTAATTAGCAATCATGAAAGGATTCATTTCATGAAACGACAAAATATGAATGTAGGTGAACAATTAAGGATGCTTTGCAGTGCCATATATTGGCACAGTGTAAAGTGTGGGGGGAGAGCTCCCATTGTCAGCAGTTTCTCTTTCATTGATGTATTTCCCCATTAAGACTGAACATCCTATATCTCTGATTCATTTAAGGTTTTTGTGGATAGGTACCAGGCTCTAGGCAAACTTAGTGGAGAAAAATGAAAGAGGGAAATTGCCGTCACTGATGACCGCAAACAGGAAGTCAGAAATCGATGACAATGTTTCTAACAGCGGATTACAGCCTCCATCTGCCAGGCAGGACCAGCCCCAGCTGGCCTCTGCCTGCTCCTGCTGTTTGCTCCCTATCAGCTCGTAGGAAGGAGTCATTAAGTGAAGAGTTCAGGTCACTTGCAGGAGAGGGAAGAGCTGGGAACTGTGGGGGATGTCTGGTAGAGATACATAGAAACGTTCAAGATCTGCATCTCTGATCTCTGTGTCTCTCGGAGAAGAGCTGCATCTCCCAAATGCTTTCCCCCTTCTCCCTTTCTATTGTCTCTATATGCTTTGCCACATTAACACTTAATATTTAGATTATTGCCTTCTTTCTTATTTTGTTCCTGCTCATATTCTTTCCTTAGGGCTTAGTATTGCTACATTTCCCTTTCCTACAAAGAAGCACAGAGAGCTTTGCCACATTGTGTCTCCTATAATGTCCAATTGACACAGATTCCCCAATTTCACAGGATACTCAACAATTTTTAATCTCAAAATACTTTCTAAAATTACCCCTTTCCTTATATCATGCACAAGTATGTCTGCTTAAACTTCATCTCACTTTAAAAAAGGGCTAACTACATCTTAAACAAAAGAAAGCATTCAAAGAAACAAGTAATTCAATCAGTTATATCTGCATTGAAGTTTTTACTATTTCTTCATTTTCTTAAGTTATAGGAAATGTATTTTTATGCAAGTGAGTCAAAAGACAACTGTACTTTGCTAAACCTTCATACCTAACTTTCCTTTCTTTTAGTTTAAGTGGATGCAGAAATGCAACAGATGCATGGACAATAATGGTCTGATTTAAATCTTGAATCAGAAACTTTTACCTTCTTGACTGAGTCATATGCTAACATAAAGAACAATGAGCACTCTCTGATTTGCCAGAAATAAATATCTCTATCCCCTTTTTCCCTAGGCTTTATTCATAACTCACAATCATTACTTAATTGCAGCAAACAAACAAAACCCAGACTCACCGAGACTAAGAGCACAGAACCAATAGCAGGGATACTTCAAAAGTACTTGCTAGTGATACAAAAATAAGATTTAGCAGTGCAATAGACAGTGATGACTCAGTGTCTTTCAAAGAGTCAGTCTGCAATTACAATCTCTATGCTTGGAATGAATGGGGGGGAAAAAAAAAGACTGGCAATAGTCCAGCCTGTTGATCCAATCCTGTGTCAGTCCCATTCAGCTTGGCTTGATGGCCGTGCTAGATGATGGAAAATAGAACACCTTCTCCCACAAGTGCACTTGACAGCATCTCCCTGTGTCTTAGAAAAGAGCCACTGATGTCTCTGTGAAAAAAATATGACCAAGCCTTAAATGAAGTTAGGCTGTCAGAATCTCTCTGTTGATAATTATATAGACATCAATTTTATGTTATAACAATGCACTAAAGGAATTATCTAAAATAGGAAGATTCTATGAGTTTGCAAAATTCTCCCTTTTCCCAATGTGCCTATGCAACATCATGTTGTCTTTAACCAATGCTCTGATTAGTCACTCCACTCTCTCAGGAGGTAGAGGAGTCTCTCTGCTTATTACCAGAATAACTTTAAGATTCGTGAGCAGAATCAACAGGAAACTTTAAATTAGTAATCAGAAACAGAATGGCAGCTAATGTGAGAGCAAACAAATTTTGTTTTCAGCTGGTTGAAGTCTGATGTCTCGCAAAATTGTAGCTACAGATTTAGGAGTTGCACTAGCTACATATTTAGAAGAACATTATTTTAAAGGTGACTGAACAGTCTCTCTATAGTAACAGACCAAAAAGCTTAAATCTGTTCTGTTGTAGAGTGGTGACTCTGCCTTTTCTTAGTTCTCTGCTTCTCAATCTAACCAAACAAATCTAGAGGACAGGGTGTAAAAGGAGGAGTCAGATGCATTGCTTCCCTTGGTTCTCCACAACTTTCAATGGCAGCGTGGCTTAGTCAAAGAACGCATCTCTGTATCCTTTCTCTTTCCAAAGCTGTACGAGGGGAATCCAATACCTATAGCCATGCAGCAGAGAGAAAACCATGTAATGACAGATATCTGCTTTGTTACCATCTCCATACAGTTTTCCGAATTCAGTTTTCTCTCTTTACAGTCCCTGATAGTTCATTAAGGGACTACAAAACAGGAAACCCGTTTTGAGTGTGAAATCAGACTAAAGATAAACATCAAATTGAATTAACTGTCCATATACTGACAGTGAGTGAGTCAAGGTTTCTAAGAATTTGGACTTTTGGTCACAATAAATGACGTCTTTGTATTCTGGTTCATGGCTGCTTGTATGGAGCAGTGCTATTTGCAGATATCAAATGTTATGATCACCATGGCAACTCCCCACTCAGTTTTTCTAATATTTTGCTTGTTAACCTGTTAGAGATACAGAGTCTTAAGGCACAATTCTGCAAAGGCTGAGCAATTTTGACATCCTTCTTGCACTCAGAAAGTGGATGTTCTCAGCACCTCACTAGAGCAGATCAGCCCCTTGTAATGGAAGTCATCTTGCACCACTTTGTGCTCAGAAAGATTCTGTCTCAAGTTCAGCCAGAGTGAGATACCAGAAGCAGTCATTTATACACTTAGGTAACTTCACTATCTATGTTGCAGCAGCCCCAGATGCCCCAAACAGCATGCCATTAAGTCCCCACTTAGAGACAGTAAATTACTATAATGTATTTGTCTTAAAAAAGGCCAGTAGATCCTTTTGCACTTCTGTAATTTTTTCCCATAGCACAAAGGATGTCATTCTGCCTTCTGCCCATTCCTCTGTCATGGGAAGAGCAGGTGAGAAGGTGGAGGAGTATTTTGCTCTGACTGCATAGGACTTTCGCATTTGTAGCAATTCACAGTCAGAGCACTCTAAACCTGGACTGACCTGTCATGATTTAACTTTAATTGGCTATCTGTGGTATGAAAATGGAAGAGGGAAGAATCTAATGATTTAAAAGACATTAAATTAAGCCCTCAGGCCAAACCTGTCCAGTCCAACTATCACTTCTTCCAGGGAGAGAGACTTCACAAAACTATGCCCTGACCTCCACATCTAAGCCAACACCTCTTCAGGATCTGTCCACAGGGCAGAGATGTGTGTCACCCAGACATTCTTGTGCAACCTGTTCAGGCACCACTAGCAGAGGCAGCATGTGCTTTAGTGCAGGCTGTGCCAGCTTACCCAAAAAATCCAAGGAAACGGAGGTGAGCAGTTGGTAGCAAACCTTACAGCTAAATCGAATGTATATACGCAGGAGTCTCAGTAGGTTTGGATCAGGTGTTACCTGAGTGGTTATTTTTGCTTCTACCCTTCCACGTTTTATCACTGGGAACTAAAGAGCAGAAACTTCTACATGGAAGATTTCTCCACCCAAAATTTGGTAGAATAGAACCTCCATTAGCTAAACATAAAAGTAAATGCAACTCAACTGGTCAGTAATTACATTCTACTTTTTTTTTTTCACACAGTAATAATGAACTCTCTTCTAGCTTGTGGATGTTTATAAACCTACAGGAGCATCTAAAATGAGGCATTGGGCAAGACTATTCTGTTTTAATATGACAAACCACAAACAGCTCCAAACTGCTGAGCAAATCTTCTTCAAAACTCAAGTTTAGATGTCAGATTAAGTCAGCTAGCCACCAATGAAGATTGTAACTTCAGTTGTTTGGGAATTTCATGAAATATAATGTCTGTACAAGCATAAGAGAAAGATGTAGATTTTCAAACTTGAAATAGTGTTGAGAAATTGCTGAATGTAACCATTTATCAATCTTTCTGAAAAAACCGTGACCTTATGTATTTCGCAAATATGGTGTATCTTGGTCCAAACGGATTTTGTTAGGAAAAGCAATAAAAGCCAAAACAGATTCTAGAATCCAACACCAAGCAGAACATCCAATGTGTTCACATGGTACAATAGCAAGTTGATGCATTAAAAAACAGATGAATAATTAAGATGACAGAATTTGTGGTATCAAGTCAGAATACTGATTTAGGCTTAATGGTGTACCCTTAAAAATACCAGCTGGGACATTCATATCAAGAAGTGCACTTGCCCAGTTTCTAGCAAACAGGCATCAAAATGCAGCTCGAAACTCAGTAATACTATATATCAAGAGAAAAGCTCTGGATACCTTGCCAGGCACCTAAATGTTCAAAATAGGAAATTTCCACTCTGTGTTACAAGGTGATCAGTAACCTTACTGCAAAATGGTACTTGAAATATCTGAAAAACAGCACTCTGCCTTATCTGCTAGAAAACTGGCAATCTCACTGCCATCACCCCTATTTCATCAATCGATTAAAACTTGGAAGCTTCTGGTAATGGAAAGCAAAAAAGACAAATAAATGGTGCTGTTACAGCTGAAATCTGAGCCTTTCCAGTGAAGTATAACTACACCCTGGGCTGCACTATTAAAAGCATAGCAAGAGGGTTAGGAAGAGGGATTAATCCTGCTATGCAGTTTCAGGAGGCTACATCGGAATTCTGTCCAATGCAGAAGGACATTAATAAACTGGAGAGTGCCTGGCTGAGGGAAGGAGAAATTGCTGTACAAGAAGAGGTCGAGGGAGCTGCGTTAGCTTGATCTGGAGGAGAGGTCTGATTGCTTTCTCCAGCCACCTACTAAGTGGGTACAGAGAAGTCAGAGTCAAACTCTTCTTGGAGGTCAGGACAAGAGGCAATGGACATAAGCTGCAGCAAGGAAAAAATTCTAGTCAAATATGAGGAAACATGCAGTTAGTGCAGTCAGAAAATGGAATGGCTTGTAAAACTGCCACCCTTGGAGGCCTCTGAGACCACCCGGACAAGGTCCTGAGCAACCTCATGTAATTTAGAAGGGAAGGGCTTTGAGCAAGAGGGTGACTAGATGATTTCCACAGGCCCCCTGCAATGTGATTGTTCTGATTCTACACAAGCAGTATTTCAGCTGGGGTGAGTTAACTGAGCTGATTTCTTATCTCCATGCTCTGTTGGAGAAAGACTGGCTGTACACTTATGGCTGGGCAAAAACAGTACCAAGCGTGAGAAACCTCATAAAGAACATGTTCTGACCTGAATATTTTCCTGAAGGAAAAACACAGTGCATGCTTCTTTGATGGAGATAATAGAATTTGCTGGTTGCTGTAAAAACAAAGTGTATTTCTGCAAGAATCAAATAACAGTTTTGATTGTGCTTTCAGTATGGTTCCAGCAGGGGCATGAATTTGCAGGATTTTTTAAAATTTAATATCTATTTGTTTAAGGAATTAGAATAAGAAAAATGATGAGTAAACATGTCAAGATTACTGTGTTTAGAAGAACAGTACTTCATCATGGTACACAGCAAATAACCTAATAAGCAAGTATAATCTTGTGAAGATTTTTCTTGAAAAGGGCATTTACTTACGTTTTCTTGTGTAAGTGTTATTTGAGTAGCTAAAATAATGCTGTAGAACAGGATGTCCGAATTTTCCTTCTATTGCCTTTGCTGAATTTGGGAAAATTACAGTCCTTCTGTCCTCTGTCTTGATAAAATAATAATTCTGCAGGCTTCTTACAAAACTTCATTGCTCAGTTGTTAGAAGCTCAGTTAAAAATTGTTAAGTGAAAATTTAAGCACCATGGTTATTATGGCAAACACCCATATATTGACTTTCTAGGAATATATTTACCAGATATTTACTGCACTTTGATCCTTCTCAGATCCTTATTCCATGTGAATAGATGTGGTAGTTTTGCCTGGCCCAGTTTTTGCCAGTGAACAGGGTGGGGTACAAAGATGGCTCCTGCATGTCCTGAGTAAAGATTCTGGAAATTTTCCACCATGTCCAGCAGAGCCAATCTCTGATGGCTGTAAAATGATGGACATGCTGCTGGTAAAACCTGGGCCAATTAGAGATGTTAGTTACGCCTCTGTGAAAACATATTTAAGAAGAAATCAAAACAATGTGAGCACGCACTTCTTTTTAGCCAGGGAAGGAGGAGGAGGAGGTAAAAATATGTGAGGGAGAACAACATGGAGGCACCAAGGTCAGTGGAGAAGGTGGGGGAGGAGGTGCTCTAGGCGCCAGAGCTGAAAACCCTCTGCCAGCCGTGGTGAAGACCATGGGGGAGCAGGTGGTCCCCCTGCAGCCCATGGGGTCCAGGGGATGCAGAGAACCCCCCATAGCCTGTGGGGAGGTGCCCACGCCAGAGGAGCAGATG